>VZTA01014092.1:49744-119083 GCA_013398855.1 Mohoua ochrocephala | reverse complement strand
AGACTTTCCAGACTTTTCCTTTACTAGAAGTCTTTAGCATCTCTTTCAGTCTGTGTGGGAAGATCTTTTTTCTGGCATCACAACGTCTGATCTAGTCTTTGCCACTTCTAAGATTGTTTTTGTGCCTGTTTTTTTGGAGCATGCACACTGAATGATGGGAGATAGGTGGGAGTAAAGAGCAAGTGGCAATACATCCTGGTCCCTTTGCGCCTGGCTCTTTTAATACGAGTAAACTGTCTTTCAATAAATAAAGAAGAGGGGGAAAAGTGACTGTTATATTATTCTTTAGAGCAGCTGAAGCAGCTCCTAGTATTCTCTTGGGGCTTTCAGGAGCACAGTTGTGATGTTGTCAACAGAGGAAAAATAGCATAGCAAAGTGAATGCACTGCTGTTGTTCATCTGTATGTGGACTGATGCACCATTGGAGTCGCAGCTGCTGCCTTTTCTCAGCAATGAGTTCTGTGTCTGAGTGTAGGGTAGCCATGAAAATCCCTTGTCATCCATTTAAAAAACAGCACGAATTAGAAAAAACCAATGGAGCTTTATTTATTATTAACACCAAATTGTAAGCACCATAGTGTGCAAGTGAGTTTGGGCTGGAAGTGTAATGAGATTTCTGTTCCAGAAAATGATTTTTGTTTGATTTCCTGACATGTGGTCAAGCTGACCTGCTGTTTGATTTCTTGGCCAAACTTGTGGTCGTGAGCTAAGGAAAGAACTTAAGGCGGAAAGTTGTGGCAACCCGGAATGAGGAGAAAGGTTTAAGTTTAATATAAGTTGTGGGAAAAAAAAGATACCGATAGTTAGCTTTTATATGTTATGGGCTTCAGAAAAACACTAAGATGGTTACAATAAGAGGGAAAACAAAGAAAAAGAGATATTAAAAACGAGGGGTGCTAGTTCTCCCAAGTCTGTAAAGAATGAGTAGCTCTCTTTGTGTGGCCTACCATAAAACATGCCTCTGCAATTAGTCCAACTACAACTCTGCTTGGGCATGGGAAAATCACTTGGTGTTTTGCTGTGACCCCTATCATACAACCAGGACATACTAAGAGTAATGCAAAATCCTCCCTGGAGATATCCCTCTGTGGTGGGTTAGACTTGGCTAAAAGTCACGCTCCCACTCAGCTGCTTGCTTACTCCCTCTCTGCTCTAAAGAAAGAACAGGAGGAAGAAAGCTCCTGGGTCAAGGTAAAGACAGGAAGATCCCTTACCAATTACTGTCATGGGCAAAATGGACTTCAATTTGGAGAAAACTAACTTAATTCATTGCCACTTAAAATGAATATTTAATTAACAAAGGCAAGAATCTGTCAGGATTTCTCTTCATAGCGCTGCTCTTTAGATAAAGAGTATTTACCTGTTGCTGCAGACAAACACTTTTCTCGTTGTCACATGTTTAGCTTACTCCTGAGATCTGACAGAAAAGAGAAGGGCACACTTTCAGAAACAGTGGTTAGATTCATGTGGAGAATTGAAAACAGATGTAGATATGTATTCAAAAGGCAGGATGAATAGGCTGAAGATGTTTAGAAACAATGAGAGGGAGAGGTGTTTTGTTGTGACAGGCTACACTTTTAGAAGCAAATAATTTTAATACTTGCCAAGTCTGCCCTTGCTTCTGGGTGGCTGTTGCATTCCCAGGATTATGGCAGTATTAGCCTTGGCTGCCCTAGCTCCATTCATTTCCCAGGCTGGCACCCAGCTGTAGAACTATGGTGGCCATTCTCAGTGACTGCTTTCACAAGCAGGGATGGTTCTGAGACTTGTTACATCCCTTCATGTTGGTGTATCAGGACTGACCTTGGAAATTATTGTCATCTTCCAGTTCTTTCTCACCTGTCATCCCTGTTGAGCAGACTTAAAACAAATACTGCTTCAACAGCTGCAGATTTCTGACTGTCTCAGTAATGATCAGCAGCTTGACTGAGTGGCAAAGTAGCTGTTTCTCTGTCTTTCAGTGCTTGGCTGCAGCTGTTCTATAGCTGCCACAGGACTACAGCTATTGTACAATGAAGTCATTGCCCTATAAAATTTTAGAATTTATTCTAATTGTAATATTATACAGGTGTATATATAGGTATATCATTTCAGATAATTAAGGAGGTAAATCACATGTTTGTGATAGTGTGCAAATTACTGTAATTGAACCCTATCTCAAAGAGAATATCCTGAGATGCTTCACGATTTATGAGGTACTATATAGATTATGTCTTCTTGTTTTCAGCAAAAGACTATGAGGGTAGAAAAGTCAAGCACTCCAAAACTGGAAAATAAGAAATCTTAAAGGAGACTGACCACAGTTTTTTCCATCTTAATCCTTTCAAAAACAATTTCAAATTTGAAAAAGTTTAAAGTCGCTGTTATCTGTATTTTTCTTCTCATTAAAAATGAAGGATCCAAAATATTTCATTTGATAAATTTTAAGAAATCTGTTAAGGAATGCTGATGCAAAGCCTTGTGGCAGCAGGAAGTTTGTCTGTCTGATATCTCTACTGTTCTCTATTGGTTTAGCACTGTCATTCATGCACTTTTTATATCACTAGGACAAGGAGCTGTGGTCCATCACGGAAGAGTAAGTGTAATTGTAAAGCCAATTAATGCTTTTCTGGAAAATAACAGTTGAGTGTGTTGAAAATAACAGTTGAGTGTGTTGTGGTAGCAAAACTGACTGCTGTTTACAGTGAAAATCATGCCAATATATTTGGCATATTTGATCTGGATAAAAGTATTAGACTTCACTGTTACTTAGTTGACATCTGGACTTTGGGTTCTATTTAAAGCAGCTTTGTTTGCTACCTTTGTTATTTAACTTCTTAAATGGAAGGCATTAATGAAGTTTTATGGGGTTACTTTGTTAAGCAGAAGACCTGGTACTGCTGGTACCAGCCTTAGTATTGAAATCTCCTATTTTTTTAACTACTAAGAGCAAAGGTGCGTTAGTAGTTTTAGTGGCATTTATCTTAGAAAAATACAGAAAATTACTAAAAAAAAAGGAAAAGCAAAAATGCTGTCTCCAGGAAAGAATAAATAAACCTTCATCTTGCATGAACTCTTGCAATGGCATTTGGCACTCATCTAGAAATAGAAAAGTCAGTGTAGGAGAAAAGACTGAACAGCTGTTTAGCTGTACAACATAATGATAGTGCTTTACGCTTTCTTTTTTTACATGCATTTTAAGAGTCATGGAGTTACTAATGCAAGCTGGGCACTTTATGCTTGCCTCAATGAACTCACAGTGAATTTCAAACTGCCAAAAATGGAAATTGAGAATAAATTGTAACTAAAAACAAAATTTTAAAATTAAACTTCACCTTAAACTTGCATATGAACACAATATCACAATATATTGCAAGAAATTCTGGAGAGCTTTATCTAGTTTGCATGTATTTAATTTCAAATGCTTTAAAATATATTCAGATTTTTCTTAATCTAAATGTAGTTCCCTCATAGCAAGTCATCTGGAACAAGTATGCAGGCTATTCCACCTCGATTAGAGCAGCTATGCATATCTGCTCTCTTAGTGTGATTATTCTGTACAAATTAAGGCAGTAGTTTTCTCAAAAAAGATTGCAAAATACTTCAGCCAAGAGCATCACTCATTCTTTGTAATGGTTTCCTACCCCATACAGGTTTAACCTGTTCAATGTCTCACATCACTTAATCTTTCATCTGATTGACTTCAGTATTAGACATCTCAGATAAAGCTTTTCCATTTTGATTACTGCCTACAATAGGCAGTATTTCATTCTTTGTAACTGCATTCACCCGAAATCTGCCTTGTCATAATAAGCCTGTGTTAAAAATCCTAGTCATCCCTGAATGACTCGTATCTCATAAATTAGCCTTAACTCCTACCAACACCAATTTTATTGTTGTTAGAACACACGTGAACTAGATGTCAGATACAGAGGAAGGAAAGTCCATTTATCTTCTGATGCCCTTTGTGGTAAACTGTTCAACAGATAAATGAAAAGCATTTCAATGCTGTCAGAGATTTGATTCACAATCTTTAGACCAATCAACATTTTGAATTGTAAATCCTCCCCTGAAAAATCGTTCCCTTTGAAGTTCTTAGAGTAACAATCTTTCTCTAAAAGTGGAAACTAATTTCATTCTCATGTAACAGTAACGGCCATGTTACATGTTAAAGTGTATTTCATATGTCATTTTATATGAAGCATCTACAATATAAGGATCATTTCAAATATGTATTTTTAATCCAGCATTGGCACTGAAATACTATCTCAGTGTGGAAAGTGAAGTACCTGGTGGGTTGCATTTCCTATTGTGTCTTTAGGGCCCCTTTCTGTGTCTGAAATGTATATAAATGTTTCTAAAATTCCATTAAAAATATTCAGTTTGAACATGGACTGAGCCAGCTGTCTACCTCAAACAGACCTGAGCCCTTCAGCATGCTTGCAGATCCACGGACCTTGACTATTCTGTTTGGCCTGTTTACATTTTGCTTCCCTTTGTTGATCAGATGAGCTAATTTTTCTGGGGAGGTACTCCAGAACAGTTGACAGATGAGTAAGATCTAGAAACAATTGTATCCTCACAGCATTTCTGGTAATTTTGTTGTAGTAACAGTGATTTTTGTCTCTCTAGTCAGCAGATGGGATTGGGATTGGATAGAAATAAATATTACCACATCTGAAACTGAAATTGGGAATATACTCACTAGGAAAAACCTCTATACTTCTTACTGCAAGCAAAGACCTCACAGCTGCCTTGTAACTTCTTTTTGAATCCTAATCTGTATGACTCAACCGGTATCTAGAGGACAGCTTTCATACATGCAATAAGAATATACCTTCTGTGGTGTGGTGGCTTATAATCATACTGTAGGGTTACCTGTGTGGGCCTAGATAGAGGCTGTAGGTCAGTGTGAGGATACAGGGAAAGAAATCCAGTGACATTTTTCTTCCCAAACTCTCTAAAAATTCTGTATTACAGGGGATACCCCATTCAGAAATTGTAAAAGAGTGCCACCAGGATTTCCTCTCAGGTAAAAGCTCAATAGGGAATTGAATCACCAGAAAACGTGAATGCTGTTCTTAGAATTCGTTGTGTTCACTTAATATGCAGCTTTTTGAATGGCACATCACAGAAAACTTTTGCTTTCGCTGCCTTCACTAAGGCAATGATCTGTCTCTCTCTCTCTGTGATCATACAGCATGTTGTAAGGGGCTTCCCTGTGAGTGGTAAATCAGAATTAATACCCATATTGGTGGCAGGGCTGCTCACTCTCTTTACTGTTCAGTTCAATAGGTATTCTTCCACTGATTTAATAAGGAAAAGATGAAGTCCTCATGATAAAGCAGGGAGTGAAATAACAGAATAAAAATAATAGAGAATAAAAATGTATTATTGAATTGTGTGGTGAGATCAGAGGTTTTGGTAAATGAAAGGGAATTTAACAATGACCAGTTTCCTTTCTGGAAAGAACATCTCATAAAAACAAAGTGTTCTTGAGATAGATTTTAGGAATTCAATCTTTGGGCCTTATTTGCATCATACATGCCTTCTTATGTAGATGGCCACTGTATCTGACAATCGAGTAATTAAGTCTAGCCATTGAGGTGACAAGAAACTCTGCTCGAACTCCTTTCAAGTGAAATTTTAGGATATTGAGAAAATAACAAAGTGAAGACAGAACCTTAGTGGGTTGTATTTTGCTTTGGATCTGTGAGTTCAGTAGCTGCAAATTTTGTCTCCTGTAGAGACATAAACTCCTTTAGAGTTTATTTTCTACCAACATGCTGAAGAAATACAATTGTTTACGTTCTTCCTAAACCTTGCTGCTTTGTAGACTATTCTGTAAAAGAAAAAGTACACATCGGTTCTCCATACACCTTACCTAGCCATAGAAAGCTGATCATCATTAGGAAGACTTTCTGTAATGTCTTGAAAGAAAGAAGCAGACCATGATACTGAAGACTAATCTGTTTTGGAATTCTGCTTGAAAAAAAAAACAGTGAATGTAAATACATACTTATGCAAGAGTGGGATCTTAGCCTGGATGACTTAGAAAATTATTACTTCTAACATAATTTTGCTTGAAAGATCTTTGACTTTAAATGTATGCAGTTAATATTATTTAAAATTTTGGATGTTGGTCTTCATTTTTGTGGAATATTAAAATAATATATTTTTAATGTACTAATTACTTTTGTATATATTTTTTAAAACCTTTCATGACTATCCTATAGGAAGACAGTTCTTCATTCCTGCTGTCCTATTCCTTCACTCTTGTTGCTTTGTGTAACTTGCTTTACAAACAATGCTTTCAGGGTAATGCAGCATTCTAAGGTTTACCAGGTTTTGTCCATATCACGGAATCACAGGATAGTCTGGGTTGGAAAGGACCTCTGGAGAGCATCCAGTCCAACTCCCCTGCCAAGGCAGGGTCACCTAGAGCAGGTGGCACCATGGATAAGAGTCTGGCACCATCCTCTGGGCACCCACCTTTGAGATACTTGTATGTATTGATAAGGTCTGAGGTCTCTCAGCCTTCTCTAAACTAAACAGGCCCAGCTCCTGCAGTCTCTCCTCAGGACAGAGATGCTCCAAATCATCTTTCTGGACCCTCTCTGGTAGCTCCTTGTCTTTGTTGTACTGAAGAGCCCAGAACTGGACACAATATTCCAGACCAAGGGCACCTAGAAGGGGAGGATCACCACCCTCAACCTGCTGTCCACGCTCTTCCCAATGCACCCCAGGATCCCATTGGCTCTCCTGGCCACAAGGACAGTGCTGGCTCATGGTCAGCTTGTCATCCAGCAAGACTCCCATTCCTCCTCAGCAGAGTTCCTCTCTAGGTGGTCAGCCCCCAGTCCGTGCTGGTACTTGGGGTTATTCGTCTCCATGTGGAGGACCCTGCACTTGCCCTTCTGCAACCTCATAAGGTTTCTCTCTGTCCAGTTCTCCAGCCTATCAAGGTCCCACGGAATGGCAGCAGAGCCTTCAGGTGTATCAGCCACCCCCCCCAGTTTTGTATCGTCAGCAAACTTGCTTAGGGTGCTCCCTATCCCTTCATCCAGGTTGTTGACAAGCAAGTTGAATAACGCTGGACCCAGTGTTGATCCCTGGGGAATGCCACTGACTACAGGCCTCCAACTGGATTCTACTCCACTCATCACAACCCTCTGAGCTCTGCCATTCAGCCAGTTCTTGATCCACCTCCCTCTCCATTTATCCAAGCCACATTTTCTGAGCTTACCTACAAGGATATTATGGGCGAAAGTGTCAAAAGCCTTTCTGAAGTCAAGGTAGACGACATCCATATAAAAGTTCCCATTTTTCCTTTCAGTCTTTTTCACAGCAATCTTACAAGCATAACTCAGCAATTTCTGAAAATAACATTGTGGAAAACAAGTTTCTTTGAAATAGGTTGGGTTTGTTTTTTGTTGTTTTTTTTAATAACCCAGTTGTGAGTTTTACTCTCTTACAAGTTTGAAGGAAGACTACTGCTCTGCTGGAAAATCTGTAGTTCTGGTATGTGGCCAAACATGCCTGTGTCAGACTTCAGCTTCACTTTGTTTTCCCTCTAGAGTTCTTATTTGTTTTTCCCTGTATGATCTCTGTAGAAATCATATGCACTGGTGGTGCTTTCTCATGTTTCACACTGGATTTTATGAAGCTCTTTTCTCTCATGAGCACCATGCTGCCTAAAGGACACAGCAGAACAAATGTGTTGTGCTGGTTGGTGGCCAGCAGTGAGCATTCAGCTAACAGTCTCTGAAAGGACACAGCAGGAGCAGGCATTTGTTTGTCATGTCGCTGTGGCACTATTGTACTTGGAAACTCACTGTAGAACACAGGAGCAGGTATTAGCATTACGCAGTTGTTCTTGTTGCTCACCCAAAAATTCAGTCACAAAGTGCATAAGAACCAGACCAAGTGAAAGAGAAGGCAGATCTGCAAATGCTCAAAAGATAATTAGCCCTGTGCACTGTTAGTGGAAGGACTGACAACAGTTCATTCATGACTGAAACAGCACATTTGGGAGAAGATACTTTTTGATTGTGGTTTGTGACTATGGAATGGCTTTTCAGAAGACAGAGGTGCCATTCCAAAAGTGGTATCAATGAAAAGAATACAAAAGTACTGGAATGGCAGAAGAGGCAGGTGGAGAATTGCATGCCTGACTTCAGAGCCCATACACACATGTGGAAATTAGTGATCTCATACAATGCATATATTTGTTAACTTTTGAAGGATTGGAGAATAGATAGAATCTGGACCACTGCAGCTTGACTATCACTTGACTCTCAGTACCTGTTTGGAGCATATGTATAATTTTTCTTTTTTTTTTTTTAAGAGGGGTATGGAGGTGAGTAGTGGGGATGGGTCTACACACCCGAATTCACCTGTTCAGCAATTATCATAAACCTGAGTTCTGTACTGATGTGCTATATCAATTAACATTAAACCATATAAATTCCTGTAAAATTAAAGCACATTAATTGATCCTAGTAGGGCTGTTATGGTACCTATGAAGAACTCTGCCCAAACATGTAAAATAGCAGGTATTGTATGATAAGTTTTAGGCAGGAAGTGATGCCAGTTATTTTTCTTGCAGAACATTTTCGCTTGGTTGCACTTTAAATTTAAAAATAAAATTGCAGTTTCAACTGTGGGAATGTAATAATATATTATCATCTTTTATTTGGCAGACAGTATGGACAGGGAAATATTATAGCATGTCCTGAACACCAAGGGAAAAACATACCTGAGATCTTATATACTAATTCAATTGAATCTAGGACGCCTTCTTTTTGTCTAGTTTTTGAGAAGTTTGATTACCTGATATTAACCCAAGCTAAAAGATGATAGCAGTAACGAAAACTTTGTAAGAATGTAGGTTTCATTGTATATGACGATTCTTGCATTCCATGTAATGTTATTTTCCAGAAATGAGCAGTGAAAGATGTTTGAAAGAAAGCTGCAAAAGCCCATGAGGCACTTAGTTCTGTAATATTGGACCACAGGGAGAAATTTCTTTCTGACCTATAATTTTCATCCTCCTGAATGCGACTGCAGATACCGCTCTTACTCATCTAAAGTGTCATTGCAGTACCTCCTAGGGACAAGTACAGTACTGTAGAAACATTCACCTAGGGCTTCAACAGTTAATGACTGTTGTCTGAAAGAGGAGGGGAAATGGGCATTTATCTCTTTGCCTAGAGCCGCAAGTACCCCTACCTCTAGGACGGGTGCTGTGACTCCCACTGTAGAGGAGGATTAGTGCCAATACATTATTTTTCCTGTGTGCAACAGCTGTGAGTAATCTCCTCCTAAAATCTGACTGAGAGCTAACAAAAATAAAACTAAAACATCTGTGCCAGCTATGCACAGCTGTGTCTGCCTCTGTGGATATTTCTGCAGCACATTCGCTACCATAGCCGCCCATTTTCTTGTGCCCTGTTAGTTCATAGACGGCAACAGGAGAATTAAAAGTGTAATTTGGAGAATCATTTAATTTCATCATTTTATTACGTCTTTCCTGATTCCAGTGATTCTTCTTCCTTTCCCAGTTTTCCATGCTTTATTTTTAGCAAAATACTTCCAGACACCCTTGTCAGTAAATAAATAAGTGAAAGTGTTGATAAGAGCAAAGAAGCTGTCCTATCATTCCCGCACTCCTCCTTCCATTCGTCACAGTATTACTCAGAAATTACTTCTACTGAGCCATGTTCAGTCAAGCAGCTGAGTGTACTTGATAAGAACTTTGAATATTTTCATTTCCTGTTCTTTTGGACCTGGTTATATGTTTTCTACTGATATCCATGCACCCAGTGATCTTTTAATCAGATGTAAATCTGGACCGGGACTCCTGGTCTGAAGTCCTTATTACTTGCACTGCTTTCAAACCCCAGCTTTGAATTGTTTACCTTTGCTGCTTTGTCACCACTTTTGTAGTATTGAAATTCCCTCTACAGTATAAGCCAGAGGTATGACCATCATAAACTTTGAGCAGGTGTCCTATTTTATATTCCGCCATTTTTTTCCCGTTCAATCACATATGATATGCACATCTAACATTTCTCATTTTCTCATAGTATGTAGTAATTTAATAATTCTTTAACCTTTGATAAAAGCAGAAATAGCAGATTTTACTTACTAATAAGTCCTTTAGTCAATGTTAGATAAAAGCTTCAGCAGGGACTTCCTCACTTAGTTTAGGACCATTCATGAAAGACGTACTACATGTCTGCCGTGGACATTCTCCTTGATTCCTTATGAGTTGTTTCTAATTTATTTAATTTAGAACTGATCTTCAAGTTTTCCTAGATCAGCATTGCACTAAAATCATATTCAGAGTATATTTTATTGAAATTAGTTCCAGGAAATAAGAAAAATATTTATTTTGATAACTCTGAAGGAAAAAAAAGAATTGAAGCTTATTAATGGGCAGAAATAAGAGAATTCACATAGGCTGGCCATGAGTAAGTTCTAAGGCAGAACTTAGGAGCTTCCAGTCATGAGAGGAGAGCTTCTGGGTAAGAATGCTGCTGGGGAACCCTGCCCCACCCTTAACTAATTGTAAATATCGGCTTGATTACTAGTGGGATAATATAATGTGTTTTACGCAATAAAAGATGGATTTTGTCTGCCTTCTAAAGTTATCTTAACTGTCTAGAAAGCCTAGATGAATAAATTCGATGTTGTGCAGGGAGAGATTGTGTGACTTACTTGTTAGCTCTGTGTCGATAAAGATCCTTTTTGTGGTTCGCTTTGTGCTCTTCTGAGCAACATGAAAGTGTTGTTCAATCCATGAACTTAGGGTTCCAGGAGCAGTCACACAGAATTGGTGTGCCCTACTGTGGATGGACTGTGTTAAGAAACAATCTCTGTGCTGAGACAGAATTCCTCCGTTTCCACTCTTTGAGAAAGCCTAAAGAATACCTGCAATTTCTTTTTGTATGGTGCTAATGTACGACTGTACTGGAAATGAATGTGAAGAGAAGATGAAAAGGAGTTGTTTTAGGTTAGTGAAATAAAGAGTAATCGTATACCAAGGATGACCTGAAATATGTAATATGTGAATTATGCTGCCTCCTGATTTTTGCGGCCCACTGAAATTACCCTGGAGAAAATTTGTTAAAGGAATCACATGGAGAAGCCATGCATGCAAGAATGCACTTCATTCACGCACTTCTCTGTTCACTCATAACACAGGTTGCATCTTTCTAATAGCTCAAATAAGTAACTCATTTTAGCAAAGTTGAAAGTATTTGTATTGCTAGAGAGTGGAGTTTTGAGTCAGCCCTTTAATCATGTCGATATTCTTATTAAACTTTACAAGTAAAGAGAGAGTTAAATCATTTTTGATTACACATTCAATGTTATACACATCATCTTTGATAATCTCCTCAAAACATCATATTTTAATATCATTAAAAAGTATTGCCCTTCTCCATTTATATTTTAGTATCAAACTGTTACAGACACAGATTTCTCTGTGTTTTAACAAACTCTTGAAAAGTCGCCAAAGCCTGAGCAAACAGAATTAAAATATGCTAATTCTAAACTTAATCCAAACCAAATTTATAGATAAAAAAATTAGGTAAGCTTCTGCTGTTATCACTACTTCTTGGTATTATTCCTCATGTATTTGGTTTGGTTCCATTTATCCTTGTAAAAGTTTTCATGGTCAAATTTAGTAGGAGCTACAGGGGTTGTGTGTTTATGGTATCAGACCAGCTCTGATTCCTACCATATATTCTGTACTTTTTTTAAGTGTAGCTGCAAGCACCGTGTGTTAGTAAAATTTATTTAGTGATCTTAGTTAGATTGGAGAAAACTATTGAGATTAGCTTTGAAAAAGTAATTTCAGTGCTTCTTTAGTTGCTAAAGTTTTCACTTCCAGTTAATGTTCTAAACTGTTTATGGTATACAAAATATTCTGTTCATATAATGAAGACTTCTGGATGACAGAAGAACAAAACAAGGATGATATAACAGAATCTTTAACTAAAAAAGCATCTTCTAGCTTAGTTTCTTTTTAAGTAGTTATCTTGTGTTTACCCCCAAATTGCATCGCTATGCAGTTTGGCAAGTTCATGTGAAAAAGAGGTATATTTTTTAAAGTGATTGAAATAATATTAAAAATTATTAAAGAACCATAAGAAGGATCTCTTCATAGGCAGTTTCATATAATTTTCTGTCATCGTTTTTAAAAGGCCAGTTTTCAGGAGCCAAAATTTCACATTTCTGGAACATGACTTCAAGGTCAAGTAATACAAAAATTCTTTCAGTTTTGGTATATTACCTATTTGTCCTTAATAATAGATGCATCGGTTCATTTTATGTTTCCCAACAACCAGGTTATTTACTTGCACTATTACAGAGAGAACTAGAATAGAGAGAACCAGTTCAGTGCTCAAATTACTTGAGAATGCCAAAATTGTTTAACTTGTAGTAAGCACAGGGGACTTTTAGCACATTACTGTTAGAAAGGGAAAAATAGAGTAAAACCTGTGCGAGTCTGCAGGGAGATGAAGAACTCAAAAGCTTAAGACTTCATTTGATTAAGAAAAGTCAGAAGGAAGACTGTCATGGAAATGTAGAAGTCGATAGACCTCACGAGGCCACTTAATCAAACCTGTCATCCATGGCAGGATCAAATATGCTGAAATTAATCCAGACTGATATTTGTCTAGCTTGTTCCTAAAAACCTCTGAGGATGGAGATGCTGTCTCTTCCATGGAATATCTGTTCTTTACTATGAAAAAGGATGTTTTGTGTCTTCTGCTCTGGTAGGCAAGCTGATGTTTTTAAGTCTTTCCGCCTGTGAATGTTAAAAGCAGATGGTCACTGTGTTCTTCTGACTGTTTGCCTATTGGAAACCCTCCATGATATCCCCTTTATCCCTTTTCTAATTTGAACAAAGTTAATCCCTTCAGTCTCTCTATATAACTCATATTTACCAAAAGACTTAATGCTCTGTTGTTTTCCTTTGAAAAAGCTCATTTAGGCATATTTTCCTTAAACTGGGATGCTCAAAACTAGGCAGAGTTTTCTTCAGCAGTGGACAGAGCACAATAATTGCCCTTGGTGTATTACATATGTCACATACATGCCGTGTTGAAGTATGCCTCAACTTTCTCTCTTGCTCTATATAATGTGTGCTTAGTTTGTACTTATTTAAGGAGGGACTCAATTTTTTATTTATGCCTTAGTGCGGCCTAAGAATTTATTCTGCTTTTCCTTTCTCTGGTTCATTTATGGGATATCTCTTCAAGTCTGATCCTGTCTTTGTTACCTTTCCTAGATTAGTGCTAGAGGTGAAAGGTATGTTCTCCAGTCAGTCCTACAGGATGTTGTAAACTTTGCATAGATGAAGATTCAAGGACTGATACTGATAATTACTCAGTAAATATATATCATGACAGAAATTTTGCATGAACCATATTGTTTGTGAGGCTGTTGTTGAGAACGCTATCGAGAAAAGACCTAATTTCTAAGGTACCCAGACTAAATTGTGAATCCAACAGGCAATATTTTCTGGCAGTAAGTTTGTACAACTTTGGCCGATTTCTAAAATTTATGACATACTAGACAGGTACCATGGCTAAGCAGCATGTGACTTCAGGGCTAAATTAAAAGCAAAACACAGAAAAAAAGACCATATAATTTATTTTCAAGGAACGAAAATAAACCACAGGAGTATGAGTTGAAAGAATGAATGTTGGGATTCCATCCTAGATGAGGCCAAGGAAACACTGTTGCTGGGTTGTTTAGATAGCTTGCTGGCTTCCTCTGATTGTGGCTGTGTCCTAGGATTCTGTGTTTACTGTTGTATCCTTGGAGATTCACATCCTTGACAAGATCACAGAGGATGCTAAGCTTCTTTCTTTGCCTGACTGTAAGAAAAAAGATATATAAAGAAATATATATAAGAATATATAAAGAAAACATGGGCTGTTTTTATGACAGCCTGTTAATGACATCCACCAAAAGATTTCTTACCCATCAGTGGTAGTTAGAATAAAATGGTGTAAAAAACCGAACCGCCAGAAGCAAGGGTGAAGATCACCAGAGTGATGTTATGGTCACCATACCATTTCCACATCTGTGCCCGTATAAACCTACAGGGCTGCATAAACCTATGAATCAGTTCAGTTTTCTGTCTTCTCATTCAGAAAATCATAGCTAGAGCATGAGGGAAAGTTTGGTTAAATAATATGCTGAGTAATTAGCTTGAGAATACCTCTCAAACTGCTTCAGCAGTCCATATACATTCACTCTGGTAGTATTTTTCCTAAAAGTAGGACATGCCACTTGGTCTAACTTCCCCAATACCTAATCTTAATGCCTTCTGAAAATATGCCTTTCTTCTTGACGTGGGGCTAGAAAAGAGGAATGCTAGCTAATACAGTCTGTCATTAGCACTTACTTTCTGTCCTAGAAGACTCTGAGAGATTTATCATATGTATTTTTATACTATTATGCTTTAAAAATACATTGCAAATTTTGCTTAACTGTATTTGATATAATTTTTCTCATCCTTCCTCAGTAGTTGAATTTGAGCATGTAAGCTGCTTGTCCAAACAGAGGACAGTAAGGATAAAGGAAAACTGTCCCACTAAAACATCTGTAAGTCTCTTTATAGGTATGGAATGCAAAATGCTGTAGTATTATAGGAAGAATTTTCTACTGTTCATTTTGACTTTATTCAATTGATCTGTCTTTCCTGAACTTGTGGCGGTAAAGTATAACACCCACCCACTTAACCAGCTATTCAAATGTGCAGTTACACAAAGAGAGGGCTAATCGTGCTTATTTTTCCTGATGTTACCAGCCTCACTCCGTTTTTATAGCACAGAATGCATTAAGGAAGTAAAAAAAAATAGTCTGTGGCCCAATTAGCTACCACATTATAATTTATAGACTTATCTAATGCCATTTACAGGATACGAAAGAGTTGAACAGTAAAATAGTGCCGCTGTGATTATATTACACCATAAAATAAAGCATGCCAGCCTGTTAAAGGCTAAATCGGTGTGAATCTCATGCATCATCAGTTCCTTTCTAAATATTTTTGGTCCTTATGATGTGGCTCTGATGGTGGATAATTTATATTCTACTTTCATTTTCTGTCTTCAAGTGGTTTCAAATTCTAGATATGATTATCATGTTCCACAAATCATTGATGAAATTCACGATCTGTTAAATACAGACTCTGTATGCTTTCAAAGAAGAATCAAATTGCACTAATTACCTTGCAGTCCCTACTTTATAAGATTTAGGGTAGTATTTGCAAATGGCTTATGCAAAATTAATTGTACCTTGCAAACTGCATCAGGAGAATCGTTCACAGCAATGCAACTTAATCCATTGGATGAAGTATTGGTTACAAGACAAGAGAACAAGACTGGTGGAAAATGCTTCTTGCTGTTGCTCTTCTGCATGTTGTCATATAAACAATGTCACGTATGTTAAGTGTAAATCTTAATCTATTTTTTTAGCCATTTTTTACATTATATAGGTTTTGGAGGAAGAATGATTTTCTTCACTACCTAGAGAAACACTACCTGGGTGTTAGTGCAAATTATCAGGCACAACTGTAATGCAAATAATAAGTCATATTTGCCATCCAGTGTTCATTAATGGAAGTCATTTATCATTCAGCATTTACCTGATGTTGCATCCTAAAGGCACCTAAAGCAAGTGCGGTGTTATAACTAAAGGAATATGTAAATTCATGGCTAGGATACCTCACTGGAGAGGAGTGGGAATTCAATGCAAATAGAAGGAAACAATAGGGTGGTTTCGTTCTTCTGGTCATGCAGCTGTGAAAAATCCTGCTGCAGCACCCTGAAAGTTTGATTCTCTAGTAGCAGCAAGAGACAGAGTACTCCCAAATTGCAAATTTGAGTAAAAAGTAGGCAAAATCTCAGAAAAAGGGCCATGCATAAACAATAACTCTTACAGCTTCTGTCACTCTGCTGGTATCACATCCATTTCCCTGAGATCTGGTTTTACCAGCTAGTCTTCAGCAATATGATTCAGTCTTGACCAGATGCTCTGTAACATATTTGGCAGCATTTTCTGTGTTAGGTGGAAGAAGGAACTAAGTAGCTGCTTTTCAGTGGTGTGCAGAGAGCACAAATATCTTTGCATCCTTGCATTGTTTTTCAGCACCCAGGTATTCACTGATAGTTATGAATAGTGAGGAGAAAGAAGAAACCTAAGAGTGTTTCAGGTGACAATATTAGAAACCACTAACAATTCTCTTTGGCGCTACTAAGTACAGAAGGATCAGAGTTTCTTATAGAGCAGCCCTATTTGTTCCCTGTATACAGTTTGTGTTTGAAAATGTAGGGCTGGTAAAGGGACTGACATGAGCATCCTCAGAAAATACTAGAAACTCATTTTGTGCAAGGAAAGCCATGAATTCAGCCTTCAAAATCCTTGAAAAGGGATTATTTGAGCCCTACCAAGACCAGGACATTCAAAATCATCAACTGATTTCTGAAAAAAACAAAAGATTGTTTTTCATAGTTGACAGCAGTGAAAAACAATCAATGTATTGTGTATTAGTCCAGGCAACTGTCGTCTTCTGTGATGTCTTATCCTTGTTTAAAAATCTGCAGAAGTGATAAAATATTCATCTTAATATGCGGTATTAGTAAAATGTTTGGCAGTCTATTTCTTTAAAATTCTGGGTGTGACTGTGAGAGAAAAGTTGAGACCAACACCTTTTTAGATTAGACACTTTCTAGGTTATACTTTCCTGGTATAACAACTTGCTGGCAAAGCATCACAGTGTCAGTAGCTCTTTTTTGTTAAAAGCTCTTCTCTTGTGCTGGAAATAATTCGTGGGTGCTCAGGTTTGTTCTATTAGGTTTAGGCTGAAGTAGCTAAATTATGAAGTATTATCTATGATCTGTTTCTACCAGAAATTAAAAAATGCATATTTTGTTGAGCAAATTGGGTCATTAAATATGGAAAAAGGTCACAGAGTTACCTGATCTGCATATGTAGATAGACATTCTAAATGAGTGTACATTTGGACTAGATTATTTGAATAGTAACCTAAATGCTTGCCCATGTTCATATGAAATATGTACAAACATGTTTTCAAGACAAAGGCATGAATATATATTTGTATATTTTGGAATTTTTCATGAAGACATTTGTACAGACTGCAAAATAATAGACTTCCTTATTAAAATAATAAATGTCATACATTAGTCAATTCTTAATAGATTCCCCCCCTTCCATTGGTTAGGTAATTAATTGCACTATTTGTTCAAAATAGTGTATCTTAGTCCTTCTGCTGTTTGATCATTGAATAGCAGAGATAACCAGGGAAGTAAAGATTCAGTGTTTTGAGCATCAGAAAATTATTTTCGGTATTTTTGGCATGTGTTTCTGTAGCTTTCATTAGAAGAGAATTCCATATTCTTTGTGTGATATTTCTACCATGAAAATTGAGTATCCTTTTGGGATAAATGTGTCAAGAGAAAGGCACATCACAAAAATAAATGGAATAATTGCAAGCAAACAATTTTCAGCTTGTATTCTCAGGACTCTTTTATTTTTATTGATGTTTCTCTCACTCTGGGAATCTTTCCTGATAATGTAATCTTGAAAACAGTTTCATTCTTCTCTGACCTTTGTATTCAGAAACATTTGTTGAAGTGGTTTTGCATGTACATTTTCCTCCCATAAGATATTGCAGGAAATTCTGATCAGGGACAGTTTCACTTAAGTGTGAAATGTCTCTGCACAAGATCACAGGTTTAAAGGAGGCATACAGATACTTCCTTCACATTTTCCATATAACTCCCTCAGTTTCATCAGTCTGGCATTTTGTGTCTGTCTGTCTCCATAGATTAAGAAATATAATAGCAACAATCATGCACCATCAAGGAAAGGATATTTAAATTTAGTTTCTCTCCAGCATGGGTCTTAACTGGACTGCCTTGCTATCTTTCTTGTGTGGATCAGTGTATCTGTGTTCCTGCCCCTCAAGCCCAGTTTGCATTATATCACCAGAAAAATCTGTGGCTGATTTTAGTTGCTCTTTGTTGACTCTGAGGTCTGAAAAGATAAGCTCAGTCCTTGTTGGAAACAAGGAATAACAAACAATTGCTTTTGTACCTTATTTGCGGGCCGCAGGGCCCAGGGACGTTTTTTTGCCACTCTGATTTTGGAGGCTGCTTCACCCCGTGCCGCTTTGCTGTGATCTGTCTGCACGCTGGGTCTGCAGCATCCTCACACTGCTTGGCCTGAGAGAGGAGCTGAGATGTCCAGCTGATTCTTCCACGGTGCTTGAGGTAGTGCATCAGCTCTTTGACTTTTTTTTCTTTTAACCTTACTTTTCTGACAGTAGCTCGGTCTGAGCTATACAGTAGTAATGCCACCTTAGGGTATAAATCGATTTACCCTTTCCACATCACTTCATGCAAAATGCCAAACAGTAAAAAAGGAGGTCTCAAAACTGGTTGCATAGCACTGACATCTAAATAGAAAAACTCTTTTTTCACGTCAAGATGACTCAGAGCTTTTCCCTCTATTAAAAGATTTATAATAATATCTTTGTGGCAGCTGCAATGGCTTCTCACGTTAATTAATGGGAATAAAGAAGTTATTTTAGCAGAGGAAAGAAAAAGAGTGTGAGTTAGCATGTTGCTTAGTTATCCTTAACAAATGTTTCCCAATACCAAGCTTTGAGAACGAGCCGTTGTATGTAAAAGTTTAAAAACCTTACTAACAAGGATAATCAAGCTTTTTAATGACAAAGTCTTTGCAGAGTCACAGTGCAAAATTGTGATTATGATTAATTTCCTTAGGGGATGCATGACTGACAGCAACTGAAGCTGGCTATCACACAGTCATAAATTGAGATATGGTTAAGTTTTGCTGTTTGCACAGGGGCAAGAAATACAGACTGGCATGTTGAACTGCACAGGGCATGCTATGTCTTTTAGCAGAGCAGGATTAAACCTTCAGTACTTTTGCCCCAAACTCTTTCTGACCTTTTCCTGTGCTCTCTAGCACATTTGACATTCCAGAGGAAGGCACAGTCCAGCGCAGCAAGCACTTTCAAGCTTTTCTGCAAGGAAAATTGTACAAGTTATCCTGAATCCCAGTTGACATTATGTTCTGCCATTTGCATTTGTTGTCTCAGTAGCATTACCTGTGTGGCCAAGTCTAACTAGACTTCTCTGTTTCTTCTTTCGTGTAAGGGCAACCTACAGCCTAGTGGTCCTTTTCAGCCTCACCTTGTCAAGCTACCGTCAGAGGAGATATGGCCGGAATGCATCTGAAGTGCTGAACTGTCCAGAAGTTCTCAGCTGTCTGTGGTGCTTGGCCTTTTGGCATTCTTCTGAAAAGTCTTACAGCTTCTTTAATCCATGGCTGTAAGAACAGGACTGAAGCGTCCAGCACGCTGTGAAAGCAAGTCCCCTCTCCCCAGTTTTATTTCTTGAGCTTGGTATGGTTTGAGCTTGGAAATCAAATGTAGGGTGTTCTAAAGAAAGATGTCTATCATCACCCATAATCCAAACTTCAGGGTTTTTTAAATAGTTCCTAAATCTTCATATGAGTTCTATAGAATGAAGCGTCTTTTTTAGGAGCATTTAGAGACAAGCCCATCTATAACAAGGACTTGCCTGAACTACTTTTCTTTAAAAAAGAAAAGGATGTAAGAAATAAAAACCAGGAAAGAGTTTCATTTCACAGTTACAAATATCTACCCCATCTTCTAGTCTGTGTTCTCCCTTACATTCTATTCACTGTGAGCTAGAGATGATCTTATAATGAATTTTTGAAGGTAGATTTGTTTGTTTGTTCTTAAAAGCATGTACCGGACTTCATTAACTGTCAATGGGATCTGTGATCATAAATGACTTGAACATTTTGAAAGTCCTATCCTCAGTCATCATCAATGGCTGTGTTGCCATTTCAGCTGGTCCTTCAGTCTTTGCAGCATTAGGAAACAACCTGCTTGACAAAGAGGTGTCAGCCCACAGCAGGATAGCCAGCCCGTTGTGGCATAGCAGCTGTCAGGAGAAAAGAAAAAGAGCTTCAGTCTTTCTTTTCCTTGTCACAGGTGACAGCTGAGGGAAATAGAGCTAGGTTTTAATGCTGCAAACAGCTTTTATTTTGGAAAACCAATTCTTTTCTTTTTCTTTTTGTTTTTCCTAGAGCATTAGGATATACTGTGCCAAAAATGTTAGAGTCATCCCATGGAAGAGTATATTGTTAAATCTTTTGATTTTTCTTTATGTATATAAGCTTTGTCAGAAATTTTTCTTTCTTGAAGAGTTTTACCTCCAGTTAGTTTGCAACAATAAATTTATTATAAAGACTAGTGCACACACTAGTAATTTTATGGGGGTTTCCTTCTCTTTGAGATGTAAAACTAGCAGAAAAAGGTTTTGTAGTGAAGTTGTGTGCTGTCAAAAAGGGGTTCTTTATCAATATCAATTCTCTGTTCAGACAATAAAATGAAGACTGAGTTGCTTGGGAAATTTCTTGCAGAAGTGAAACATTCAAGCTGACTTGTGTGGCTAATCAAGACAAAAAAACAAGCCTAAGCTTAGTTAACTGAAAGGCACGACTAAGCAATTACCCACACTGGATAATACTGTTTCCATGCAGCCACCCACACGTTCTACTGATCCTGAGGACAATAACGATGCTGTTCTGTCTCCTTTTGAAAGGAGTAAAGAGAAGACTTTTGGAAGTATGGCTTTCTGGTACCCACCTCATCAGAAAAATAATATGCTGCTCAAAAAACCCTTATGTCAAGGTCCTTGAATCATAAAAACATCATCCGCATTGTGATGGACAGGAGCAATTATGTGTTATGTAGTAGGCAGGCACCTTGTAGGAAAACTGCCAGGGTTACTTTCAATTCTTTGCAATACCTAAAACAATTATTTAATAGACAGTAAGTGAATGGCCACAGTGATTAAGTGACTGTTCAATAAATGATGTAGCTGTCTTTTAGACTAGATGGTCACTCTCTTAACCCTTTTCCATGCTAACTTGCTAGCGATGATACAGGGATTTCAGATGATTTTAGGAGTAAATGGTAAGCAGAAAAATGTCTAACTTGGTGGCCACCAGATTTCTGGTTGATTCAGGTGCTATTCAAAAAGATATTACAAAGTTAAGTGGTGGGTAAACATACCAGCAGTGGCATATTTATCACAGTCTGGGATCCAGCGATCCAGGGTTTGAGTTGTGTTTAGTAAGTTGAAACTATATAGTAGGGAGAGGTCTCATTATCCAGTGCTTTAACAGGAGAAATGCAGTCATGTTTATTGAATCAGTGAAGATATCAGAAGGCTTAGAAGTCAGTGCTGTAACTTAAAATTAGGCATCTTTCCATCTGTGAAGCCATACAGTGGAAGGATTTAGAAAGTACTTACCTACTGAAAATATTTTTATTTAGATGGTAATCTTGAGCAAGTAATAAAACTTGTCAAAGCAGAATATCTCTTCAATTATGACAACTTAGGAGGAATATAAGTCTCTAACCCAATGTAATGGTTATAATCAGTTTTTGAAACACTGGAATATGCCTCGTGGGTGTTAGTCAGTCTCCAGGTGTACCTTTATAAATCTGTCTGTGGCAATTCTAAAGAAATGTCATTAGAGTGTGATCTAGGTATATTTCCTTGAGAAATTTAGTGAAAAAACCAGGTATAGCCTTCATGACATTACTGTGCCTCTTGTCATATTTAGAGTTCTCAATGCATATAGTGCCTCCTTTTAGTGTCACCCCAGAACATAGGCTTATTTCACATTAGAATGGTCCAAGATGCGTGGCATTAATGAGACAAATCTGAGTTGGCATTATTCAGGTCCTAGATCTCATGGAAATATTCTTTCATATAGTTCAAAATACACCGATCACTGTCATTAGTTTGTGAGTTTGAACAATTTGGGAGAAGTTGGCCATGATTTTGTTTATTCTTCCTTATGCAGGGTTAAAATGAGGAAAAATACTGAAAGTACTGGGTGTCACAGAAGGATCAACTTGTTGTAAATGAAAGAAGAGTCAGGCCTTGGGGCTTTAACTGGGATCCTTCCCTTAAATGTGTTCATTGTAAAATTGTTCTGTAAACTGTAGGCAGCCTACTTGGAAAATTATTTCCTGCAACTCTTAGCCTTTCAAGGACTATGTCATGGTGCTACCTGCAACGAACACTGTAGTCTCTGGATAAATAGGAATCTATCCTAGGATGGTGATTTACAGTCTTGACAGAGCTCAGTGGGATGTATATTAACCTGACCATCCATTAAGTGCCTTCCTGCCTTGAAAAGGCCTGTTTTTAAGAGCTTCCTTAACTCTCACTGGTTTAGAATGATGGAAATTAGCACAACTGCTAGCAGATGTTAATCATGTAGCTTAATGCACTGCTGGAGGGCATTTGCATTTTGGTGGTGAGCATGGTGTAAGTACCTGTACAGAACAGATTACACCATGCTGCCCTGTGTGTTTTCAACAGATGCCACACTCTCCACTCCAGAGAATCTGCTTACAGTGCAGCCATAACTACTTTTATTCTGGCTCAGTGTCAGTGTTTTAGTCTACCCTAATTCCATGAAAACTTTTGGCTGGCTTTCTTGTTCTGGGGCTACTTCCTTTTTCTCTTCCTCAGCGCCTTTATCCTCTAAGCTCTCATTAGAGCCCTCACTCAGCTCTGCTGTCACTCCCTTCATTTTTTTTAGTGGCTATTCTTGAAAATTCTCTCGTGTAAGTCCTCTGTTTTAGCATGCTTTAAGATTTTGCTCTTGACCACTTTTGTTGCCTCATCGTCTACTTTTACTATTGGGATAATTATTTCTTTGCTAATTATTTCTATGTCTGCTTCTTCATTCTGTCTCCCATGGGAAAAGCCCACAGTGCTCTCCCTAGCCCACTTGGAAATCTTCTTTTTCTCATGTTTAACATGGATCAAAAGTAATGTAGATTTTTGCTTTCCAAATTGTCCACCTGGTATCCACTCACCAGTTTTTCCAACAGAGCTTCCACTCCAACACCCTGTGTCTGAATCAGTCAGCCTAGGAGACTAGTCCAAAACTGGAGTTAAAGTCAAAAATGTCAAAAGTTCTACTAAGAAAACTGTAGAAGGGAAATTCAGTACATTGGAAAAGGAGGCATTACACAGAGGTAGCTTTATTTTTTCAATTAATTTTAAAAAAGAAACAATCCCATTGAGCACTGTGTGCTTGGGTCCCAGGTCTTGTGAGCTGCAGATGGCCCATCCAAATTTCTATCTACCCAGACCTGCTTTTCTCACAAGACAGAATTCGAGTTTTGCTGATTTTTTTTTCTCTATTCTATTTTTTTGTCTGTATTGAAAATTTGATAGTTTTCTACATTCCAAATATTTTACTCTATTTAAGGGACTATTCCACACCAATTAAGATCTAGTCCTTTCTCTCATTCTTCCTCATTAGGGAAAACATCTGTCAGCACCTTTCTATTTTACTTCCTAAATCAGTGACACGTTGAAAATACTTCCAGTGCTAGCGACTGCAATCTCCTTCTCTCTAACTTACTTATTTTTTCCTTAATAGGAAATATTTCCAAAGTATTGCTCATTAGTAGTCCTCCTCTCCTAGCCTTCTGTTGGGCAATGCGTATAGGGTCTCAACATTAAACCTAAGCTATATACAGTTGTCAAAGAAGCTAGATAAAGTATTTTGCAGTAACATATTGTGTTGACATTAGAGGAAATGGTTTTCATTTAAGTTCTCAATATATCAATGTAATTAGGAGAATCAATTGCAGATACTGCAGGATTGTCCTATCCATACATTTACAAACTCAAAGTATGGTGAAGACCAAATAGTATGAATGTCTGCTTATTTTCCCTGTAATTCTGAGTATACTTATTATTCTGAATTTTCATTTTGTCACTTAAAGTGTCAATGATGATTGTGATCAAGTCCTTCATATTGGTGAATTACAGCCAATGCAAAGCAGACGTAGTGAGTTCTAGTGAACTGCAAACCAATTAGCTCTAGACATGGAATTTTCATAATTCAGACTCATTTTTATTTTCCTCCATGCCTGTTACATATAACAGTAGATTGGGGGGGTGGGGGAAGGAAGTGCACATGCTCTCGCTCTCTCTCTATTTATCTCTCTTTAATTTTCTTTTTTCCCCCTGGTTTGCACATATCTACTATGTATGTTATGAAAGTACTCAATTGTACGTGTAGTATATCTCTTTTTTTTTTTTTAGTGTCAGGTTATGCCTCAGGTGAAGAATTGGACTAGGCTTTTTCCCAGGTATAGCGTGTCCACGTTCAAAATGCTTTTAGCTGGTCTGACCCGGAGTGTTGAACGGCCAGATGGATAATTTCTCATTCGCTTGGAGTGAGGACCTGCACAATTTATATCCAGGGTGGTAACTAAACCACTCCAGGTCTGGTAGCTCCCCAGGGACCTCCTTCACTTCTTCATGTGCATAGAGAGGGGAGTTCATTGTGCTGAAACACAAAGGCTCAGGTGATATGTGTCTCCTCTGGAGACGTGGGGTGGCAGGCAGTTTTGCTGTCCTGTAAAGACAGGGAAGGACACACTAACTTATGTAAGACTGTGTGTAGCTGCTTATACCTGAGCTAGGCAATTTTGGTGAGGCTGGCTGTGCTGTGAAATCTGTGTTAAAACTTAACAAGGTTACTCTTGAAATCTCTTCTGACAGCTATTTAATGCCTACCAAGTGCTGAGGCTATAAAAATGCATTTTGCAGCAGCATTCAGATAATAAATACTGTGAGCAGTTTAAAGTCACTGGCTTGTCTTTACAACTTTATGCTGTAACAACAGTGAAGTTAACCTTATGCCAGTTCTTGTTTCATTTAAACAGACTCAGGTATTATCTCCATGTTCTTGATATGACATATACAGTATCTTTTAGAAAACAACCGTGACAAAATCATTACACAGAATGTGAATGTAGCGAAGAGGAGTATAAGGGATAGCACTGTTCCTCAACAGGTACTGTTCTGTATGCATTACTTACATTCTTATTTAATTATATTTTGCACCTATGGATTGGAAATATTGATTAAGAGAAAAAAAAGTGCAGGCTTGTTTGATTAAAAATTTAAATGGAATTGTTAGACTATGTTCAAAGTACTTTACTTTTTGAAAGCTGAGAAGTTGGAAAAAAGCAACAGTAATAAGTACAATGTAATTGTTTGCATGGTGACTGTGGTCTTATTGCAGGTCATTTGTTTTCCAGCATGTATCTAGGAGGGAGGAAGCTGGCTGAGTTCTATGAGTAAATTCTGTATTGCCTTGTACATAGACAAAGTCTCAGCTGCTTATACAGTTCTGCTCCCAAATTCTGTCCAGTAAAACATATGATGTATTTAACTTGAAGGTTACGGTAGTCCTTGGTCTCCAGTGTATTTTCAGCACTGTACTGGATGTCTTTATCATGTATGCAAATACAGTACTCTCTGAATTTTTATTGGGTGCATAGAAGGATATTTGTCTAAGGCCTGTCTGGAATGATGGAGAGCAGTTTATTGCATGTCCTTAAGTGACTTTTTATACCCTACAGTGTTTTTTAAATTAACACACACTTAAGGTCTGTCCCTCACAGTATTTGGACTGCTTCAACTCTAGAGCAGATATGCAATGGAGGTCAGAGAAATTCCCCTCCATGCACAGGACTCTGTTCTGTTTTCTCTTTTCTGGGGAAAAAAAAAAAAGAGGCATCCTGTAACTACCTGAGTAATGTTAGTAATCTAGTTATCAGCTTTCCTTTTAATTTTCTATAATTTCATCTGGAAATGCACAAGTGTTAGAAAATTATCTGTATTACCATCCAGAATATTAATATTCCAGAGGAAGTAATTTGGAAGCTTTTACTTCAAAAACAAACAAACATCAATTATCCCCTAAAAAAAGAAGCAGAAAAATAGAAAAATGCAGGTTCATCTGCTTTTGAAAACTGGCAGTATTCTTGGTTACCTGAACTGCAGCCATAAATACCTGTAAAACTGTAATTTAATGCCATGTATAAAGAGTCAAATGCAGAGGAACCAGTGAAGCGGAGTTGAGGCATAAAGGAGGAAAGACATAAAAGAGGAATGACAAATGTTGGCAAAAGTATTTGGTCTATTTTGTATGGCTTTAATAAAAATATAATGTTGAAAAATAATCTGCATTAGAAAATTTCAAAGTCTGAACTGGTTAGATCAATCCTTCCTTTTCCCTTCCCTCTTGCTGTCAGATTTCTGATGCATCTGACAGTGCTACCAGGCTGTTGGTTACCTTTATGGATATCAGAGCCCTGGAAGCTTCTGTCTCTGAGCAGAAAGTCATATTCAGTAAAATGCCCTCTGAGAAAGGATGCTTATATAAATAAAAAGAAAACTTTGTCATAAGGAGTAGGTACGAATACAGTTTCAACAAAAGAAGTCACGATGATATTCCTTTAGGTTTCATAAGTATCACCCCTGCACAACAGCAAATTCCATTGGCAAATATTTATATATTGCCCACCCTCACAGAAGTTTTTAGTCCCTAGATTCTGAAATAGTGCAGTGATATAATGAAGTATAATGTATTTTATGCAGTTCAAAACAGTGACTTATTTTTAGGGAGTGAAAAGCTGAGGTTTTTATTCTTTACATTTCCACTGGTTCTAAATAAGCAGCATAAGTTATACATCTGATATCCTTTACTTCACTATTGACTTTATTACTCAAAATCCTTTATATTGAGTTAATCACTAAGGGAGTTTAAAAAATACTAATAAATAGGATTTTTCTTTCTTTGATTGCCCTCCTTTTTGAGGTAGAAAAGTATTATTTATTCAGCTCCTTATCATTAAAACATGGATAAGTGACGTTACAGACATTTGCAAGAAGGGATTTAAATGGAAAAACTGTTCTCATAATGATTGTTTCAGTCTGCATGTCCTGCTGTATTTCTAAACAAGAATTTATTATTCTGGAGCAGAATATCTGCCTAATAGAGTGACTTCAAACATGGTAACTATATAAGGATTTTTATTGTGAAGTAATTGTTCCTCAATATCTGTTCTAGTTAGTTGTCTGTATAGGAAAGGCCTCTCTGTGTATGTCCAGCATTTCTCTGACAGAAGAACCTCAACATACTTCTTCCAAACCTGAAGCTTCTGCCTATGTGCAGAGACATCAATCCTTTCATGAAAATACATGTTACAAATTCTTGAGTTCTTGTAATGCTTTGACAAAAAAGACAACTTTATATAAACTAGTAACTATGTAACATTTTTCTATTTGCTTCTTTTATTGAGAAGTGTAGGATTTATTTTTTTTTTTCTATCTGGGAAACACATAATTGCAATAAAGGTGCAAGTTATTGCACTTTGCTGGCATAATTATTGTGATTGTCAGCTACGTTCTGATTGCTTATTTTTTCTTACCGGTGTGATTATCAAAGGCAGCAGTGCTGGGATTTTTGGGTTCCCACATGGCTTGAAGAACTAGAAATTTAAAAACATCTTCTCTTTGACAGGTAATCTGAACATTTTTGATGGGCAGTCATTAGAGAATAAAGCTGGGATTTAGCAGTTTCATTTTACAGGCTCACTTCTCTACAGCATTGTGTTAACAAAAATCCCGATGACACAATGATACGAATATGTTCAAAATGAGGGACTGAGAGCCCAAGGAAAGATGTAGGGCAATTGCGAACTTGAAAAGTTTCCACCTGCGCTCTGACAGGCTCTTTTATCCTGAGCAACTTCCCACCTATTCAAAATCAAGGTCTTCAATGTGGAACACAAACAAGAAAGGCCTCTAATCATACTGAACTGTGGGGTTTTACTGTGCCTCACAATGGAAAAGATTAATAAACTATTTTCATTAGTAACCTAAGATATCATCTTATTTCTTTCTTTTTTTTTAACTTTAAGAGATGATTAATCTTGTTGTCTGTTAAGTAAAATGCTAAATGTTTAGCAAAACACTATTATTCAAAGTTTATCCCTGAATTCAGTTTCCCTCTGATTTGTGATATTCTGCTCTCCCGTTGCTGGTCCTAGCAATGATTCAATGGAAGCTTCTGTAGGATCATCTTTCTCCATCCACCATCACTGTATGATATTGATGCAGATCTCTCCACAGATAAAGGTGGCTGCCTAATCACTTCTCCTTTTGCCTGTCTTTCCAAGAAATGAGTAAATTTTTCACAGTTTGAATTTTCCTGAGAACATGAGAAGGACATTCCATTCCCTGAGCCTGTGACCATGGCAATCATACAATTGTGGGCACTGGTTATTTTTCTCTGTTTGAGATAAATGTCTTGATTTAGATTGTTTGTGAAAGACACTCCTTCTGTTCTCACTGTGACGCTGTGAACCACAGGTATGAGACGCTCATCCTGATTCTGGCCACCTACATGCTGTCTCTGTTGTTCATCTGGTAAAAAAGGTGCCTATTATTCCAGACAAGTCATTTTACTTCCCAATGCCTTTTTACCTCTTCTGTTTATTTAGATTCTTATCTATCTTATGTTAGGAATTGTCTTTCATTCTCTTTTTTATATTGTGCCAAGCACAATGAGGTATCCTTCTTCCCTGTGTCTTCTGGTATGTCTATAATTCAAAAAATGAATAGCAGTCACCTTTATCTGAGAACATCTAGTAAAACAGTGGCATTTTCATGAGCTGGCAATTCATAGAAGCTCCATGAGCATCTTCCTTCTGTTGTAAACACTTTGATTTATTTTGGTGCAAGAGATTCATACTGAAAAATCCTGAAAAGCTCTGGAACTCAGGAGCCGTCTTTGCTAGTGGTTCCTAAATGGTATTAACTTAGGATTGAGGATCACTGAATCCATTCAAAGAAATATTTCTGAATTAAATCTCAGACTTCCACTGAAGATGGCCTGCAGATAACATTTTACTGTCCTAATCACAGTCCATGATATGGCTTCATGTACCATTTCAGCATTATGGCGATTTTCTGCTGATGCCGTCTGGGTAAAAATACCCTTTATGAGGACAACATTTGCTCTGCTTTCTTCTCTTTGTTTTATGTTGTTACCTGTTCCAGAAATTATGTTGTGAACTCAGGGTGAAAAAAAAAAAAAAGACATTTAGGACAAATAACAGAAGAAAGAAAAAGCAGAAGAACAATCTGGACAAGATTTCAATCATAATTTTGAGAGCATTTGGGGGGTTTCTTGGGCTTTGGGAAAAGTTCAATGTATCTCTTGTGATTTTTTTAAGGGAAATTAATTTAACTCACTATTTTACTGATAGTGAGATTAATAGTAGAATGGCAGAAGTCTCTGGAAGTTTTGTCAAATATTTTAACAGCATGTAAAGGGAGATAGATAAGATAAAGAGAGAAGAGGAACAAGGTGCTCATAATATAAAGGAGGTCAGAGAAATGCCAAAGCATATTAGGATCCAAACTCCATTAAAATCCTGTCTGGCAGAGGTGGGCCATTTCTTATTTACATCTCCTCCAGAGCAAGTGTGTGAGACATTGCTCTGATGCTGGCAAGCTAAACTTCTAAGATGCTTCTTTTATGTTTCTTTAACGTTTCCATCATTTACTTCCATAGCCTAGATGCTGCTCAAGAAGATTTCTACATACAGGGTGGATGGGAACTCTTGAACTGACAATAGAGAACTTGGCAGCCTTTAAATTTTCAAGCTCTTTTTATGCCTTTTCTTTCCCTTGTGGCTTATCTGGCATGGTGTGTTTCAGAGTCAGTCCAAGAAATGCTAAAACCTCTTCCACAAAGTTTTCTTAATCAAGCTGGGCATAAATAAAACTCAGTGCTCTGATTTTCCTTGTTGAATTTACATCTTAATTAATTATGCTTAAAGTGTGTGATGTAAACTTACATTTTCAGAACAAATACCTTTTGCTGTTTTCTGACTGGTGTTTAATTTCTTAGCCTTTCAGGTTACATTTGCTTTGATTTGGATTTTTTTGTTTGTTTTCCTCTGCCAGTAAAAAATTATGGACTGTGAAGAAAAAAGACAAGATCTTGCCATCCACAGAACCCTGTCAAATCAGGATGCACATCTTATCCAGTATAAATTACCAAGCAGAGCCCCTACCTGTGCTTTTTTCTAGATTTTTTTGCAGTTACTTTCTTTTGGCAGAAATGTAGACAAGCTACTCAAAGGTGTACTAAGTTTGCCAGGGCTACTGAATTGGGACTCCCTTGAAAGCAGAGAGGCCCTGCAGACAGACCTGGACTATGATAGTGCTGGTCAGTCACCAATTGTATGAAGTTTAACAAAGAGAGTGCCAGATTTTGCACCCAGGATGTCCATAAGTATTTGCTTTCTGAAATGGTGAAATAATAATTATCCCACACCAAAAAAAACCACCCAGAACATCATAACATGTTTATTTTCTGTTTTCAGAACAAGCATCTAATGTCCTTGGGGAGGTAGGAGGGCTCTGCAAATGCTTTAATTGACAAATGTGTTCTACAGAACTTATCAGGGGATTTTTTGCAAACCCAGGAGCAGTCAAGATCTGTATTTTTTTTAATGCAGTCAGTTAAAACCATACCATGAGCTATGGAAATTACTAAAACTACCTGTATTTATTTTGCTAATATCTCAGGGATTACTGTTAAGGGTTTGGTTGGTTTGTTTGTTTGCTTTGGGAGGATTTTTATGTGTAGCTCTGTTCAAGTACAAAGAGACCTGAGGAGTCATTAATGGGGAAACCTAAACACAGGAATCAAAGAAAAAGAATGGAGATACTAAGTGCTGAAGCTTCTGATTCCAGAGCTAAAACCATGGAGTTGGTCTCTGATTTGGGATCAGTAAGAGTTCTATGGTATAACCTTGATTTGAAATTGAAAATAAAAAGGCACATTATTTCTGACATTTGGGAGAGTATCATATATTATGTTTTCACAGAATTGCCATTTTAGAATAGGTTTAGGACTTACTATGGTACAGGTGTTGCTAAGAGTCTTTCTGCTTGATGGAAATATCAGACCTTCCATCCCTGAAATACATTTCCCGAGGATTGCATATCAGCAATGGGACTCTTTGCTGTACTGAAGATGATGTATTTCATTTGAGAAGATAACTGACAAGATATCAAGCTTATTTTGGCATGCAATTTAACATTCAACCCCAACAGTAGCTACTGAAGAAGTAGTTTTCAGATTCCAATGGTGAAAAAAGAAATAAAATGAAATCATAGCGTAAACTCCCTTTCAGATGTAATTGTTGCTTTTACTAAAATTAATTTGCACAGAGAAAGAAGAGTGTAGGGACCAGCTTGATTTTCATCTGAGCAGAAGTATAAAAATTTTAATTTAAATGTACAGAGTTGGGTAATTAATGCCAAAAGGATATCTTTTCTAAATGATCAAACTTAGACCAGATTAACTGGCCTGGAACCTCTTCTTCATGAAGTGAGTGGTAGTTATGTCTGTGGTAACTTCTTTCAAGCACATTCCTGTTAAGAAAAATAGGTTCCTGAACCTGTCATACCAATAAGCATTCAGGCACCGTGTATTTTTTGGGTTTAGCTACTGCGTGTAGCCTGCTCCCTGGATAATCAGGCAGACATGCTTCAGCTGCTGGTTTCCAGTTGTTGCAATAATGTGCTAACATGCTGGTCCCCTGAAACAGCCTGCTTATTAACTGCGATGCCCAAAATGCCATCTGGAGTGTTATTCAGACATCTATAATTATTCTGTCTACTTCTATTTGATTGTCTGCTTTGTTTCACTATGCATGCTCTTTATTCCTTTTCATTTTTTCTTTCCTTTTTTTTTTTTCTTTACTTAACATGGAATAATTTCATTTTTTCATACAGAAGTACCAACAACTCTTCTATAAATTCATTTTACATAAAGTTGAACATATAGACTTTCTAGAAGAAATTCTAGGAAACAAACTGCAGAATCTATCTCTTAAGTTAGAGTAGAAAAAAAAAATACCATAATAATCACTTTGGTAGAGACTAGTAATCATAGAGGAATGAATTCTTTGCTTCATGCCTTTGTCCATTTATACTTGCACATAGTGCATATAAAATATCTCCAATTTATATGACAGTGAGTTGCACGCCGAGTGTAAGTGGAAATGACTTTAAGAGGTGCAGGTCAGCACAGAACAGGTTCCTGATGCAATGAAGTGGAAAGGGACCCGTAAGTACACAAACTAAATTGTTTGTTCTGTTTATATCACCACTGTTCATTCTGCTGTGTGAAATCACTCTTGATATCTTGCAAAAAAACATGGAAAAAATAATGAAATCATTTTATTTGGGTACCGAACATATTCTCTAGGGATTTTCTTTGAATTTTCAATATAGTGCTAGTTAGTTGTAACCAGCTGAGAAAAGTGTCAAGCTGAAAATAGAAATTAATATGAAGAAGATAATTTGCTTGGCAATAAATCTGGAAGATACTACGTGCCATATGAGTTAAACAGAAAAATTAACGCATGCATCCCCTTGGTGATTTCAACATTATTCTATCTTGTTGAAATACGTCAGTTCTCGTGACAAAATTGTCCTTACATCACTTGCTGGCTGCTGCTAATCTAGGAAGCATCCAGAGTTTTCTCTGAGCAGCCGTTAGCTCTTCTTTTTTCTGTCTACTTTTATGTGATTGGAAAATAGCTCCTATTGCAGTGGAGAAAAGGGATGAGAGAGAGTTAAAGACTCTAATGTGATCCCTGGCGTGTGCCAGCCCAGGCCAGAGAAGTATGTAAGAAGGATGAGGGGGTTCATAAATGGGCCAGAGATTAATAAATAGTCAGTACTTAATTTTAGTTTCTTGCGCTGGGAGAATTGAATTCGTAATCCCAGCGCAGCGATTCGCGGGCAGTATCCCCATCTAGGGGCAGATCCGAGTATCTCGGCTGTCTGGAGCCTGCCGATGGGGGAAGGGAGCTTTGGGAAATACCCACATCCAGGCCGAGATACAGCTCGCGAATACAAACAAGTGCACGCAAGGCACGATGCCTTCAGTAGTAGGATGCAGTGGAAGAAGCTGTGCAAAGCAGGAATTCGGAAAATCAAGAGGGTTTCTGAGCTTGCTGTTACTGCGGTGCTGTGGTGCCACGGCCCGGCCCAAGGTGCCGGGTGCGCCCAGCCCTGCTGCGACACGGGGGACAAGCGGCTCCCAGCAAGGCAGGGCCGGGGAGCGGGGCAGGATGCCTGGAGGAGGCCGGCTCTGCCTCTGCGGAATGCGAACGGGTGGCCGCTGCTTTTTAAGCGTCTTCCATAGCGCTCATTTTCAATTTCAGCTGTTACACTTTAGCTGGGCTCACGCAGAGGTCCCTGATGAGAAGCAGCACAGGAGCTGAGCTCTCACCCAGAACAGATAACCTCATGTCCTTTGAGAAAATGATTTTACAGATGAGGGCTGAGGTCACTGGCAGGACAACACAGGAAAGCTTGCACTGGGGCCGTATAAATTGTGCCTGATGTCGAGAGAGAAGGGTTTTCCTCTTAGGCCCTTAACTTTCATGAGCTACTTTATTCACATAATTATCTTTGTTGTTGTTGTTGTGCTGGTTTTTCTTGCCTTTTTATATGAAAATGCTCTATGTAAAAATTCATCTTTGAAGATGAAAATATATAAATAGCGAGGCAGTTACAAAATAGTCTGTGATGTTATTGAAGTGACCTTGTTGCTTTCCTTTTCACTGCATCCTCTTTTTTTCCTGAAATAAAATTATTTGAACAAGATAACCTCTTGTAACTTTATAGAAAAATGTGACCTGCTCAGTCAGTTGCCTTTGCAGGGCTCTCTTAGCTTGGGGACAGAGAAAAGGAAAAATGACTGCATGTAAGGCTCTAGATTTAAGGTCAGCCATTCTGGCTGATGAATTTAACAGAATTATGTACAGCATTTTCCTCCCCATCCTCCTTCTGATCGAGTGATCCTGAGTAGAAGGAATAACCAGATTAGGGTTTCAACGTGACTATTTGCATAAATGAGCCTGTATGTAAAACTGGAACGAACAGCCTAGCATTGGCAAAGCTCCAGAGACCCTAAATCAAATACCAGAGACAGAGAGAAATACAGAGAGGGAAGGGAAAATACTGTACTCAAACACAAGATATTGGGACAAATATTGCACAGTTAAGTCACTGTTGGATGTTTATGATAAAATAGTCCTGTTCAGCTCTCCCACCCTAATAACTGTGCACAAGTTGCGATGAAGCCAATTCTTGACTCAACTATTTTATTTTTTTAAGAAAAATATGTTTTTTCCTGTGCAGCACAAAGTTCCTAGGGTCTTTTGGAATAATAAGCATATTTTCCACATCAACACACACACAAAATTTTTGCAAAATTTTGGCCGTTGCATAGCAAAGCCAAAGTCCAAGCAAGGCTTCTTGCACATGATGTGTATTAGTAATAAAACTTGTGAGCTGTGTTGCTGTTTTTATGTGTGCGTGTGCTGTGTGGCAGCCCATTTATGCATTTTCCACTGTGCTGGGGCTTACATCACTGTCGTATTAGTCTAAGCAGAATAGAGCAGATTGTTTATTTTGGTTGAGCTCTGCTTCAGGCTGTAACATCAGATGTAGCTCCTAGAGTGACAAATTCCAATTGCAGTGTCACAGATTAAACAAGGGTACAGAGGAGCCCTGCAAGCAGTTTTGTTTCTCATGGGAGTGAAAGGATACTCTGCTTGCTAAAGTTAGTACGTGTGATCGCACCATGACCAAAATAAAATAATCCGCTCTCATAACTCTCTTCTGTTTAAAAATTACATTGCCCAGCACCCCTTTTGTTGTACACTCTTCAGTTTGGGGTTGCAATATTTAGTTGCAGTTAGTTGCCTTTTATTAATGAGCAGTGCAACTCTGCATTACTTTCATGAAACATAGTCATTTTTAGCTTTGTTTGTTCTACTGTATGGTGGTATCTCTTTCACAAAATCACAGACTCAAAAATCAGTTCAGGTTAAAAGGAACATCTGGAGGTCCTCTGTTCCAGGCCCCTGATCAAGCAGGATCACCTCAAGCAGGTTGCGCACACCATTTCCAGATGGCTTTGGAATATCTCCCAGGATGGAGACCCCACAACCTGTGGGCAACCTGTGTCAGTTCTCGGTCATATTCACAGTATCTCCTTATGTTCAGCTAGAAGCTCCTGTGTTTTATTTTATGCCCTTTGCCTCTGGTTCTGTCACCAGCACCGCAGAAAAGAGCCGATGTGTCTTCTTTACACCTTCCCCAACAAGCCCTTCATTTTTTAAAAGCACGAAATCCAGCAGAGCACCTTTTCTTGTTGGTCCTCTATCACTTGGGTCAGGAAGTTACACATTTATACATTTCACTTAGCAACTGTATATTGCACTGGCATGGTTGGTTTCTAGGGTGATTATGTATCACCTCTACTGCGGAGCATTAATATTACCATCAGAAAACATTTGAAGGTTTGCTTCCCAGAAGCAGTTGCGCTAGTTTTATCTCAGCTAGACTTTTTTGTGATATCCATGACAGATAAGAATAGTGACCTTTTGGAATATAAGATGCTTACACAAATAATAATAATAAAAGAAAAACAAGTAAATTGGATGAAATGGCTAGGAGTTCCTCAAACTTTTCGGGTGGCCTCTTTGCCCATTTCAAAGGCAAGTATTTTTGTAATAGGCCTCCTTTCATCTCATCTTTAAAATGTGCACAGTTGTTACCTGTAAGACCTGACTGAAGATTTTGGCCTCCTTAAAATTGTTCCATTAACATGTGACATTTTTACTGCAATTTCCCAGTTCTTCTATTTGTGACCCATTATCTGAGAAACACAATAGGAGAGAGTTGTGACTACTTTGTTTACCAGAAATTTTTGATCTCCCACTGGTTTTACAGCTGACTACGGTTTCACTGCCCTCTGTGTGTAGTCAGTTCTGATTAATGCAGAACTAAGCAAGATTAAATTTAGGCTCCATCCTCTGAGTACAGATAAGAATCTTGACAAGGTTGCTGAAGCTCTTCACCTTTCAAGGTCCATAAGAAACGTCTCCCATGCAATTTACAGCATGGGCAGGATGTTGAAGGTCATGTGGGCACGTGTGGCTTTTAAAGAAGTGCAGTTCCGTTCTACCCCACTCCCACCCCATGCGAAGAGTGTACATAACATAACCAACCCCACCATCCAACTGTTAGGTAAAGGAAAGGTCTTATTTTATCATATAGCATCTCAAAAATTTTTTTAGTAGTTACTTGAATGGAAAATTAAATGTGAATATTGCTAAGAAATCCTTTGGCAATGTACAACGTGCTGTTTTTGTCATAAATGAATCTATACCTGTTGCCCCTGTGTTCCTAGAAGTTGGAGTTTGTACCATAGATACAGACTCAGATTAAGAGGAAAAACGTCTTGTAGCATCGCTTTCATGGGAGGGTCATCCTCTTTTGTTGGAATAAATTCTTTGCCCCATAGAAAATCAAGGTCATCAAACTGGCCTTGATTTGAAAATGAGAGCTGAAGATAGAACTAGAGAGATCTTGAAGGAGATATCTGGAGAAGACAGGAAAAAAATGAAGTATTAGGGAATTAATTTTGGAGGAAAGTGAGTTGCTGCAGGGAGTGCTTCATTTATTCAAATGATTGAAGAACTAGCTGCTGAAAGTGTTGTATCTGTCAACAGAAGATGCAGGAAAATATCTTTAAAAAGAAAATAGCTACAAATAGCTGAAATAAACAACTAGCTAGCCATATGTTTAGATCTCTGGGATGTCTCTGTAAAGTATAACAGGTAGATGTACAAACACAAAGAGAAGCAAAGGCTGAAACTCTGACTGGGGGCATGCAAACAAATTTCTTCATGCTTTTTTATATATGTGTTTAATTGTGAAGTTCATGATTCTGTATTTTCAGTTCTCTTCTCTGTTACAAGTAGTTGATGTTAGGAATCACAATGCCTCAGCAGAGATCAGGGATATTTTTTTCTGTTGTCAGCTGACATGTCAAGGTGGTTTTTTTAGCTGTTATGTTCACAGAGTGCAGGACACAGATATTTCTACACTTCTGTCACTTCATGTTTAACTTTAAAAGGAATATGTGAAGCAGAATTGGAAGATATGTAAGCAGCTGACATGTCATATGCACTTGGAAATGTGTCCTGAATACTAACAGTGTTGCTTCTAATCCAATAAGCCTCACCCCTTGTAACAAGGCTGTCTGTAGTGAGGCCAGTCCTCAAATAAAAATGTCCTTTGCCCAAGTACACTGAAACCCTGTGTAGGCACTATTTATAAAACCTGCGCCACTCCGGCGCTCAGCCGAGCACGTGTAGCGTGGTGATTCAGAGCGCCGGGGGCTGCGGGTTTCTGATGCCACAAGACAAGGAATGTCATTGACTTCTCACACGTTGCCAAAGCAGGCTGGGGTTCAAGGGCTGCTCTCTTCTACAGCTCATGTTCAGAAACAGAAGGAAAACCGAATGAATCACACATGGATGAACAGATCACTGTCAGGCTAGCTAATGTTCCACAGAGTGAGAAACATAATTTGTGCCTTATATAATGGGGAATGTGTGAGTCAGTTCTGATAAAAATTGGCCTGAACCTTCTTTGGGGGATCAATCACGCTCACAGGGTTTGGCAGTTTCTGTAAGAGCTTTGAATTGCATCCATACAGTTGGATTGCTGACTATTCCTAGTAGTTGTCATTTCAAGGGTTATATTTGTTTTGGTTGTTTCTTTTTTTCTTTTTCCTTCTCGGTCTGCACATTGCCTTCAGCTTGTGAAGTTTCCACAAAGGAGGAGTGAGGCAGAGTCTGCTCCAGTACCTGTGTAGCCAAAGATGTGGCTGCTAGGAAGCCTGGTGTAAATAATAGTACTGTGAGCATCCTAAAAAAGGATGCCTTATTGCACTTACTGATTTAACTTGGTTGATGCACTTTTTTCTGAACTCATTCTGAGCTCTAAATCAGGTCAGGCAAAGCAGAGCAGTGAGATTCACTGGCCTTAACCAGTGCCCCAAACTCCTGCGTAAGAGATATGAGAAACATGTTGATTATAGTATTTGGGGTGGAAGCAGAAGGATACCATTTTAACAGACGAGGAAGTTTCAGTAAAACTTTTCTCAGTAGTTTTATTTCAGAAATGAACTTTCTGTCACCCTCCACTTAAAAATGCAAAGATGTCCAATGAATGCTAAAGCAGAATGTTTCCAGCTAAAATTAAGCAGATGTACAGGTGCAAACATGTTTTCTGTATGCAGCTGCTGTGCAATTAAATTTTTTAGATGTGATTAAAACACCTGGTCTGCCCCTGTCAATATAAGATGTTATTTTTCACACTGAATTATATCTTTGTAGTTATTCAAAGAAGTGTAAGGCCAAATTGTGGTCAGATAAAGTAAATGACATTTTAGCAATTGGTTGTAATTCAAACAGAATCAGATCCAGGAAAGAAGTGACAAGGCTTAACTTTTCTGTTAGTCATTTTGGAAACTTAAATGCCAGTGTTCTGCGTAGTTTTTCATTGCTGTGATGTAATTGTTCTTTTGCAGAAATGCAATGCATTTCTCTTTTAACTGCAGAGAAACAGCACCAAATTCCTACCAGATTCAGTCATTGCTTTTGTGCTAATCAAAGTCTATGCTGTGTCCATCTGTTTGGAAGTGAGTGTGGCTGAGGCCAAGACAGCACCCTTTCTCTTGAAGAAAGCATAAATCCTATGTAGGAACTACTTTCTAAGACACGAAGTGGTACTGAGAGGTGGATGTATGATTTCAGACAAGTTTGTTCTCTTACTGTCTTTACTTGTTAACATAATTTGCACAGCTGCATTTTCTATGTGCCCTTCAATTCTCATCACTGAATTTCAAGGTTCTCTTCATTATTACCGGAAAAGTTTCTGTCTTTGTGAGACTAGAGTTTGACAGTATATGATATATATGGTAGAAAATACATGAATAAAATTATTTAAAAATTAAATATCAAACATCTATTGACATTTCATTTCTCAGTATTGTTACATGTGAACTCGATAATGGTGTACTTGAATAATGTTTTGCATGGGTCATGTACATCACTTGTAACTCAGGATATGGAATTTAACATCCCATGGAAGTATTGCAGTTTATTCTGTGAATGGAGCCATACACCATGTGGCATTTTAGATTATTTTGAAACATAATTAAAAAACAAGACTCCCCTAGTTTAAGAATAGCTTTTTTCTAAGCATCTCTAAGGGTTTTGAGGCAGGAAATCTGCATTTGTGTGGTTCAGTTTTTTTCCTTATTTTGTCTGAGACAATCTACAGACTACAGTTTACCAAATGTACTTTTGCTCTTGATTGCTAACATAAAAAAAGTGTTTATTTTTTACCACATACAGTCTTAATCTCAGAGGTTATTTTTGCATGGCAACTAAAGTAAAAAACAAAATCTAATCAAGTCGTTTCCCTATATTCTGATCTGCTTGAGGTTTTTTCTGAAACAAAGTAGGTGAATGTCCTCTTTTAAACATCACTGACTTTTAAGGACTTATGAATATAAAAACTCTAAGTAAAACTTAAAGGTAAAAGTGTACCTTTGAGTAAAGTTTTCATATCTAATGTTTCAACTGATTAGAGAAAGTACAACAGTCTGAATTTCTGCACTTAAAAGTAGAGGATAGGTATTGGTGAATGATCTAATTTCCAGTGATCATTGGTAAGTACCAAGGTGGGGTTGTCATTTTTTTCAGGTGTTGTTCTGTAATTTGAAACAGAGAAAATGCAAGAGTTCCAGAAACTTGTGTTGGGAAATGTTTGTTATTTTGGGCTACGTTTTGAATTAAGTGATGCTCTGTTTGTTCGTTTTGTCAGTATGTTTTGCATGATAAAGTATCTCTGATCACTGAACAAGAAAAGTAGCAGGAAGGGTTTTGTCACAGAGTCCAAATGTATTCCTTCGACACTTTTTAGTGGTGTACAGATTCTTAGGGCTGAGCCAGCTCCTAGAACCCACGTGCAAATATACTCTCTTTGCCACAGTAATGGAAGAAATCCACAATTTGTAGGGAAAGATTTCTGTGTATTGTTTATGGTTTGATCAGCCTGTGAATAAATATAGGTGGACGATGAAGTTCGGTAGTGATACTGTCCTTATTGGTTGCAGGGCATCTCCAGGTTATTATTTCATGTGTCAAATGAGTTTTATTTATTAGTACGTCAAATTATTGGTTTCCTTGTTTTCCATTCTGTTTCCTTGTTCTCTTTATTCCTCCTTTTTTTCCTGATAGCTGGACTATAATCCAGACCCCAGCTCATATGCAGTTAAGTATGGTGTTTTCAGGGAGTTGTCAAAATGAAGTTGAAGACAGAAGACAACTTACCTTAGTAAATGCCTTTTTATATTTCTGAATTTATCTTTCTTTTTATTTTTTCCTCAGACATTACTGGGATATATATAAAATTTCTGCCTATAACCTGTCTTCTCTTCCGAGGCCAGGTTAATTCTAGCAGAGAGAGTGTGTAACAGAAGAGTCAGTATCAATAGTCTCTGTGAGAATGATCCATGTGTTCTGGGAAAGCTGCAGATAGACACGAGGAGTCAAAACTACTCATTAGTGCTGATATTTGTGGCTATTGTGTCTCCTATGAGAAAGTTGCAGAGTTTGCTTGCTGAATCCTTTTCCTTAAGCAAATGCTCAGTGAGGACAAGGCGAGGGTAAGATCAAAAATCCATGTGGCTTTTCCTTCACCCTGTGTCAGTCCACGCAACTAGCTTCGCGTGAGGTGGGAAGTAAGCTGCTTTATCAAAACAAGGGAAAGCTGGACAAAAGTGAAGTTTTAGTGAGATCCCTGAGATATGTGCCCTTTCAGGCACGCTCGTTTTCCAGTAAGAGTCTTCATGTAAGTTCTGTGACATTTATATGAATAGTATATCACTATTTCATTACCGGAAAACCTGTTCTGCTTGAAGAACAGAGGAAATGGCCACCACAATTTTTTTTCCCTACAATGTGTCTTCTGTCACAAGTCAGTTCTTGTTAGCATCAGAAACAGCTTCCACAAGATTGTCAGAGGTGATATTATAAAGCAGTGTTGTGAATACCGTTTCTTCCATTCCTGCAATATCCAGTAAGTGTAGGAGAGGGATAAATCTCATGTGTCTATTTGTTACTGATTTTCACTGTACTCCGCACATTGTTTGGGTATCGAGATCTGGTATTCCTGTAGAAATGCAAAGTTATATTTAGATTGATGTCTGTCTTCCTTAGAGTTGCACAGATTATTAGGTCAGGTAGGGAGAAGATTTTTCCTGAGTATTCCTGTGCAAAGAGCAGTACATTACCTGAGACCTCATACATACTGTAATTCCTCGAAAGAAGACCAGCCAGCCAGCCTCCAGTTAGGCAGTACAAAACCAATGAAAATGGATGCAGAGATTAAATAGAAAACAGGCACCTAAAATTATTTGAGCTTCTGGAATCCTCTTTTGAATTGAGTTCAGTAACTATAAATCTTTAGAATTTTCTGCATATTTTAATTGTTCCAGTTACAAATTCAGAAATGACGCTTCCCAAAATTTATAATAATTTGTTTGGGTTTGCGATTTAGTTTGGGTGGGGAGGGTGTGGTGGTGGTGTTTCTGGGTTTCTTCTAGTTGGAAAGTTGATCGCATTTACTCTTTTATACACTGGAAGTTGACAGGTAGGGAAGAAGAAGGAGGAGGTAAATGAAATGTAAACATAGAGTTGAGAGAATGTTGGACATTGGGCATTTAAATTCTACACTTGTGTCAAAGGGCCGTAATAAGATCAGACACAGCAATTCACAATGTGAAAATGACATAAAGAAGCCACTTTCACTGCTACTACAATTTTTTGCTGGATGTTGCAAATTATTTTCTTCAGATTATTAAAGATAATTGACTGCTTTGAATGCTTTAAAATCTGCCAAGTCAGACTGCTTTCTGTGAGACTTGCTAGCCCAAGGCTTGTTCTTTCCTTTGAGTGGAGGTGCTGATGTAGAGGGTGTTCTCAGATAACTGCATCTTGACGTTTATGCTAAGGTATTTGCCTCGAGGAGGAAAGGATAAAATATTATCTCTAAATTTTAAAGACAGTGAGGAGCTAAAAAAAGGGATTTCTATAAAGAAATGTCTTGTTATAACAATAGCTTTAGGGTGTTTTTGTTTATAAGATAATAATCATATCTTTGGTTCAGGCTGAAGACTCATTTAATGGGAAGCACCCTCAAGTTATTGTTTGGATCAACATATAAAATGAATATCCATACTTGAAAAGAAAGATGAGAAAAAGCATAAAACATAATATTAAGGTGGTGAAAGATAATTCTCTAAGAGCAAATGCACTTAATGTATCACTTCTGCCTTCTGTTCCCTCTTTCATATTTCTTTCCTCTCCCCTCTTCCCCGCTTCTCTACCTTACCTTGTTTTCCAGTCTTTTTTTCTTCTACATGATAAGGAATACAGTTCTAAAGTTCATGCACCAGGGTGTATTTTCAAAGCTAACTGGAAGGGAATAACTGAAATTTGCACAGTGGAGACGTGCTTTATCCAGAAGTTCCAGTCCCTCCTGGAGTCCCAGGGAATGAAAAGTATTATATGATAGCATCCCTTAAAATAATATCCAATATTCTTTTCCTCCTATACCTTTCCAGGGATTTAAGCATCCCCAAGAAGGCAAAAAGAGCTCATGATTGTGTCTTGTCTTTCGTGTGAGGAACATTTTTCTATATAATGTGTTTATAGACAATATAATTTTCACAGGCTATCTCAAAAGGTTTGATTTTGGGAATGGAAAATAAGAAAACAAAATAATTTGGTAAGATGTGGTAAGAAGAGAACAGTCCCAGACTAAAGCTCTGTTGTCATAAATCTGTATTATGGGACTCTGGCTTTTTAAACCGGAGCGTCCGCATGCAGACTGCTGTTGCCTGTTGGAGACAGCACGCAGTAACCCCTGGACTATGCCCAGGAACTGTTAGGGAGTTTGCTGTTTGGCAAGCCTAAAAACCATATCAGGGCCCATTATAACAATTTAACAGCACAGACAGTTGCATTCCAGTGGCATAAGAACATTTTCTGACAATGTTAATTTTACTAGCATAGATGTAGAGAGTAAAACTAAAGGTTGCTAAATAAGGTTTAAATTATTTAAAGAAGTCAACAGGACCTCAGTAGGCCCCGTGGGACCAGTCAAGAGAATAAAATGCCATTAGGATATGAAGACATTTTGACTTTTTTCATTTGTTCCTTGTTAATTACTAAAGGATTGTGTGGTGCTGAAAATGGTAGAGGTGAAGTTAGGCCTTCTTCCTCTTATTATGATATCCCATCATTCTCCCAACTTCATTGGTTACCTTGGTGGGATTTTTTTTCCTGGAAAACAAATGAGACTGATTTCTTACTGTGTGTCTCCAACCAGAAAGTTATGAGCCTGTGAAAGGAAGGCTCCTTGAGCTAGCAGGAGTGTGTGGTTGCTGTGGACTGTCAGAGATGAGCAGTTTTGCCTGTGCTGCTAAGGGCTGGGTGCTGCCTCAGAGGAGAGGAAGGCTTGCTGTGACCCAGCTTAAATCTATGGAAGGGTGAAAGAAGCATTTGCCACCCTTAGGTGGCAAAAGCTGAAGGTGCAAGTGATGTAGGTTTGGGAGGTCATTGCATGCCAAAGAGTCAGTATGGAGGAATCAGTTCACTGTAAGCCGGAGCTCAGCAAGCTACAAAGGGTAACCAGCAAGGAAACCAGGGCTTGGGTTAGGGCAGTTCATGGGCTGCTGCCTTTGCTCACATTTGTCATCTCTTGCTTCCGTTACCAAGGTCTTTCCCTTTTCTTTCCAGTGGAGCATTAGTGAGGTTTTACAAGCACAGATGAAGGAAAAGGAGCAGGTTCTACTGATCTCCTTTCAAAGCATGTCTGATTTATTTGTTATTTGCTGTGCAGAGGAGCACTGTGAACAGCTAATCTGATAGATTACAGGATGAGTTTCTCCTCCAGCCTGATCACTGTCTATTCCTTGATATCGTAAAATTCAGCTGTTAGTGGTAAGGGTGGTTGTTGTGTCTGAACACAGAGCTCATAACAAGGCATGTCCGAGCAAGCAGGCAGAGCACACACATAGTACCAGGTACTAATTTGAATATACCAGGGCATGTAACATAGAATTCCCTTGCCCGTGTCCTGGGGCGTCTGCCTGCCACAGTGATCAGAGATTTTACAGGCAATAATGTGTGTCATTTCCATAGCCTGAAAAAACCTTAACAACGGAGTTAACAGGAACACTGCTGAAAGGAGTGCTTTGCCATCATGTGCGCTAATTTAAAGCGTGCCTGGTTTTTTCCTCTTATGTTCCGGTTTATTACTGTCAGGCTGTTTCTGGGTTCTGGCCTCTTGGCACTGCTTTCCAGTAGAAATAAGAAACATGAAAGCACATTTTAGAGGAAAACATGTAACGTAATAGAGGAGAAAATAGGTCAGATTTCACTTGCCGATGCCTCTTTAAGTTAACAGCTGTGGGTCAGAACACGTTTTTATACAGAAGCACAGCCAGAAAATTTAAGCTCGCACAGTGATGTCTCATGGTGTTCATAACCTTCATTTCATGACCTTTGATGCATTGTGTGGCAAGTGATCAAAGACAAAAAAAAGGGGTTTTTTTTTGTTGTTATTGTTTTAAGCGATTTAGTATGTTAGTTTTCTGATAATACAGTATTTGTATATACTGGGGTTTTTAATTAACACAGCATATGTAAAGATATATTTTCATCCCTTAGGAAAGGAAAAGTAGGGATGTACTTTTTTTTGTTCCTAGAAGTCCACGGAAGATGGATTCTTGACTGCAAAGTCATATCACTGATTCTACTTTCTGAGTACTTTTCTTAGCACTTTTTCTTCTCTCTGGTAGGGCCTTGATACCCATTTCAAATGCCTACCCTTGTCTAAGTATTTGGTGCCTGCATTGTTACTCACAGGTTGCCTGCAATTGATAGGTCACTGTTTCTGTTAATCCCTAATAGCGTGTTGCTCATAAAAAAACAGGATTTGCTGCTCTACTTTCCTCCAAACTGTGTAAGTTCTAAACCACAAATGACTGTGGCAATTTTTCTATATTTTCTATATTTTCTATATTTATATTTTATAGAAATAGTAGCATCTTTCTAATGGATTTTAATTACATATTCAATTAGAAAGAACCTGGAAATATTTTCATGGTAAGAAAACCATGCACTTAAAGCATCATGAACAGGCAATTCTTTCAATAGTTTTGAATAAGACTGTGGAATATGTGTGATAGACAGGAAAGCCAGAAGTGACACCAGCTTTGTATGAATTAGAAGACTATATTGTCCTACATACAGTTCTATGAGGAAGCCACAGGATGGATGAATAATTTGGCTTATTTAGGCATTGTAATTTCATTCTGCTACAAGGATAGAGCCAAAACAGATTGACTGCTGCTCGAGGACAGTATTTCTGTTGAATTCTTTTGATTGCTTATGAAGCAGGAGAGTGCCTGTAGTGTCTGTGTCACCAAAGTTTATATTTTCCTGTTTTTTTTTTTTTTTTATCCTTACACATTTTTTTCAGTGATTCACCTTTTCTTGAATGGTGCTGACCTGAAACATAACGCAGATCTGTTTTGGAATGACACAGAGATCCATTTATAAATGAAATTATTTCACAGTACTTATATAGTAAGCTTTTTGAAGTACAGGAAGATTGCCAAAGTGGAAAAATGTGCTAGAAATACAGAACTTTTTTATGATAAATATAGTACTAATAGGTGGGGTTAAAGACTCTGATATAGCTATGTGCATTCATATTTATTTACTGCAGAGAAATGAACCCCACATGGCTATTTTTGCTTTGCTGACTGTAATCCCATGAAGGCAGCCTTACAGACATCTGCTAAGGTTTTTATTATTACTTGGTTTTTGAGATTGAGGTGAGAAAAATCCTACTGTCACCTAGAAATGACCTCAGGGGGGTTTCACAGATTTGTCCAACATGATTTCCACATATTTGTACAGGCTTAGATGTATTCCTTGCCCCAAAATGCTTCAGACCGTGGCTACTCACATTTTCCAAAAAATAGTGGTCTCATATATGTGGTGCGCTGTTTAACCTGAATTCAGTCTGGCTTTTCTCAAAATATGAAGAGTAAGGACGAAGCAAGAGACAAATTGCCCCATATATTTTTCTGTAGACATTGAAAGATATATCAGCTTTATATAAGGTATAACATCCACTGTTACATCTACAAATAATTCCTTATGCTAAGTGGACCCTCCTATCCATAGCCATTGGACTCAATCTCAATACATTAATAACCATCATGAGATTTTGGGGATATACTAGAACAATTAATTTCTCAGAGTACTTCTTATCTAAACAAGATCAAGTTTTGTATCTTTCTTTAGCCAGTATCCTGTGGTAGTCTGTCTGAGAATTATCTGCACCTTGCTGCTCTGGAGGGAAGTAGGGGAGGGCTTATGGACCAGAAAGCACTTCCATCGGTGCTGTTGTGCCACGCAGTTACCCAACGGTAGTAACACGAAGCAGAAACATTTAGGGTCCCCTTTCTTTTTCATTTAAGTCAATGTATGCTGATAAAATTTTAATGAAAAGGAATCCAAGCACAGGAGTGAGTTACTTATTACGGAAATTTCCAGTGATGCATTGTAATGTTGGATTTTCAATTTTTAAAAGTGGTTACATTCCTAATTGGTGAACAAAAAGGACCAATTTATCCCTTGCTGTGAGAAACATTTTTCTTATATATTATTCTCATGAAGCCTCTAATTCAGCCAAACACATTATGTAAATGGAACCTATGAAACACTTTCTAAAATATATATCAGATTTACATTACTAGCCTGTTGTGTTAGATTGAGGAAGGGACCTTGTTACATTGTGGCAATTTTTTTTTTTTTTTTACTTTAGTAATACTCCTTTCTGAAATAAATTGTGTTTGGTACAAGCAAGGCTTCTATCAATAACTCTTGGGGATGTCCTAAATGAGTATTCACTAGCTTCACCTGGGCATTGTGAACATAATCGCTACATCCTCATCTTTACTGATCTCAGGAACAAGATTTTTATGCCCCTTTTAAAGTAGATTGCATTCTTTTGATACAAAATCTGAAAATGTTGGACTGCGGCGATTGTTCCAATGCCAAATGAATTTGGATAAATCTGCATTGCATACAGATTGAGTTTCTCAAAGCCTTATGACACAGATCTCCTGGGCTGAAAAATAAGCGGGCAGTGTAAGAGCTGTGAAAGCTAAGCTTGTTTTTTCTGACACAGTCAGAACCCAGATTTATGTCTATCTTTTACACATTGCTTGCAGTCTGATGGTGTTAAAAGATAGCATTTTTTAAAGATTAATAAAGATGCAGTTTAAATATGTACATGTATGGCTGTGCCCCTTCTGGAGAATATAGTTTTGATTTTAGACAATCGTGATACGTTGAGAAGCAAAATCAATTATCACAAAATAATTTACAGCAGAAACTGATCGTAGTAGGTCATTTGCATAATGAAGTGCTGTTAGTATTGATTTTGTACAAGTTTAGGTGGAAATATTAATAAATCGTTTTCATTTCTGGCCTGGCATTTTTAGGATACTCCACTTTTGATGGCTTTCTCTTATGTGTCTCACCACACACATGTATTCTATCTTTGAAGTGAAGGTCAGAGATGTGTGAATTTAGAACCAGGGTGCTTCCCATGAAACTAGAAAAGACATTCAGATACTGAAGTAATAAAAAAGATCAATTAACCCTTAAAGTGAGATATCCATTAAAACTATAGGTAAATTCAATTATATCTGCATTTTAAGAAGAAATATTGGGGGTGTTTTTCAAAAGGTTACATTTGACTGGTGACCATAGGGACTTTTGCACTGCAGGGACAAGATAACTGCTCCTCTGCTTCTCCATAATGATTTTGCGACCATCCAGAGCAGATAAACTCATAGAGATCAGCTTCTCATTTTGCCTTACAGCTGTCTTTTTAAAATTATTATTTGGTACATTCAGAACAGCAAGTGGGCAACTAATAAGGATTAGTAATGGGGAGGTTTTATTTAATTCACTTTTAATCTGCTTTATTCAACAAAATCCTTAAAACACAGAGATTATATTTTTGGAGATACTAACACACTGCTATGAATTCTATACTACGTGCAATACTAAAACATATTTTCATGGAAGATTAAATGCTTGTATATAGTATGTGAAATTATTGATTACATTTTGAAGTTGTATTCCCACATTGAGGGCTTTGTGTTTTACTGTTTCAGCGGGTTTTCAAAGCATCATCTAGCAGGTTTTCGAGAAGACGTAGCAGTACTGCTAACTCTAATGATTTTATCAAATGTCTTTCTGTATTTGATTTTGTATTTGAAAACTTGTCTCCTGGAGTACCATAAATGGGTGACAATTCATACTTTTATTTTTTAAAAGAATTATCCTTCTTCCTAGTTACTAAAAAAATTGAAATTTGTGTTAAATTTCTGTCTGTGTTCACTCACAAGCCAGTTAAAGGAGTAAAGTAATTCAGCATTTGCATGGGAATCCCACTGATGTGTTCAACTTAACACATCTCTCTTTATTTTTGCCATTTTGAGACTTGAGGTTGGTAGTAGTTCTGAAAGATAAGAAATTATGTGTAGCAGTATTCTGTCAGGCTTGGGATAGCCATATTTAGTCAGGTCTCTGCGTGTGTGATGGGTGGCTAGACTCCTGTAATGGTCCATGGAGGCTTAGCCCATGCAGGCAATGGAGCCGAATTGGTGATTCAGCTCACCCTACTGCAGATACCTGGAGGCTGATCAGCTCCAGCCCCTGCTGAGCGTATTGACCACAGCAGGAATTTCTCACTTGCCATATGGGTTGGTAAATTAAGTTTAGGTGTCTCGCTCCCAACTTGAATCCCATACCTCTGGCCAGAAGCTGAATTACTTTACTCAGTATTACTGAGGGAATGCCTTCTGTGCAGAGTTCAAATGGCTGCCTTAAGAGGCTGAAGGCACAGGGTGGTATTCAGAAAATCTTTAGCTTTCCTAGCTGGTCACATTCCTGTTTTATCCTACCTATCACCATTTGATGTTTTACCATATATGATCTTTCCTCACCTCATACAAAGGATATCTGTTACTAAAGGACTTTTCTTGCTTTAGGTTTCAGTTTTCAGTAAGTTTCAAATTTCAGTGAAAGCTTTGCTTTCATTTCCTCACATCTGATTCATGTTAGAAACCATCTCTTTTTTAAAGTGCTGCAGTATGCCAGGATAAATTCTGTCTTTACCTATGTAATAATGCTGTTTGCTATGAATTAAAAATTGTTATAATTTAGAAGTTTGAAAAGAAGCTTTTTGTAGAGTTCAGTCCAGTCCTTGTTCATCAGTCTCAGTATTTCGTTTTTCACAGGAGTCCTGTGCTTGTGTTCCAATGTGTGCATCGCCATGTCATTTGCCTGGACTGCTTCCATTTGTACTGTGTGACCATGCTGAATGACCGCCAGTTCGTCCATGACCCGGAGCTTGGCTACTCCCTCCCCTGTGTAGGTATGTTCCAGATGAATTTTTTTTTTTCTTTAAAATGTGATTTTGATTTCAGGGTCAGATTTTTTTAATCACCTATTAGTTTTGAGTGTATCAGTGAAATTATGCTGCATTCATAGGAGTTGTTTAATTTCTTGGAGAAAATATTTGAATATTGAAGTGGTTTTTGCTAAGCATGTGAACTGGAGAATTAACTGGATTCCAAAGGGCATTTCTTTTAAAATCAAATGTTTACTTTCTTCACATTAGTATTTATAATCGTGAAGTGCAAGCAGATGATAGCATTACACTCTGGTTAAAAAAACCCAAACACCTTGACCTCCACATTTCCACTTTCAAATTAAGTAAATTATTCACTTTCTTGATCTGTCTTCAAGTACTAATAAATAAGGACTGCAACAGGAATTTTAAGTAATCTTCCTGTTGGTGAAGTTATTACTGCTAATTATCACTTCACTGGATGAAATGTAGTTATGTGTTTTACCTGAGTCGGAAACAAAGTTTGACTTAGCTAAACAAAGATTTAAATGGAATATGGAAGATTTGTTTTGAGAATTGATTCAATTACACTGGCATGTGTACTGCAGATTTGTCAAAAATTTTGCTATGAAGAAGTATATTCTAAACATAGAATTCTTTTTTCCTGATGCTACATTAGAATGTGAGCAAATATGTTTGTCTCAAGTGCCGTATCATGGTATGAGAATAATTTTACAGCATATTAGAAGCTGCATAGAAGATGGGTTTGCCTGGTTACCTGAATGGCTGATAAATAAGCTTCAAACCCCACTAGATGGGAGAAAAATTGACAAAAGTTCTTAGGAGAGTGGCGTCTATTTAATCCGAGAACATGCCTTGAGGATATTGAAAGTGCAATAATAAGAAATATTTTAAATTATTTATTTCTAATTGCTTCAAGAGCAAGCAGTGTTTCTTCGCATTTCACTAGAAGTGCTGTGTATGTGCTGTGTTGCCAGGTTTTATTTTACTTCCCCCTAAACAGGTCACTCTGCTACTGCATTTACACACCGACGTCATCCTGCACAAAATAATTTTTAATGTTGTGTAGGAAAACTTGTCTTGAGAAACTGAACAGGAACTTTATACCCAGTGTTCTTTCCTTGACCTTTACATTAGCATAGTAGTACTGTGTGGTCAGTCTGTACTCTCAGCTTCCTTCCTTGCTTCTATAGAAGTTAATCCATTTTCTGCTCCCACGCAAATTAATAAGCCGCTTGAGTAGAATCCTTCCTTTTCCCCCCTCTTTTATTGATTTTCTTCCATTTTCTTCTGTTAGCTCCTTAGGTTAATCAGTTATGCCAGTGGTGCAGCAGGCAGCTCATCTTTCTCCTCTCTTGTGGGCCTCCTTGCTGCTGTGGCTGGTGTCGCAGAGCTTCCTCCAGTTCGGGCTGATATGTCAGGCTAATGACCCTTCTGCCTCTCCTGTCCGTAAACCCATTGCTAGTCATGCTGCACAAAACTTGTATTAGGGTTTTCCCATATATCTTCAACTCTAGTTGTTTGGTTCAGAAGTCCTTTTTTCTCAGAGAAGAGACTAAGAAATTTTCAGAAGTCTTTACCCCTGGCTGGCAGTTGCAAGCCAGTCTTTTTCTCTTTTCTGTTTGCTGAAGTTGAACATTATGGGAATTGAACAGTAGAAGCAGAGTAGGGATGGGATGAGGAGAATATGCAAGAAGATGGTGCTGGGATGCTGTGATTTTAGTCTTGGAGTTGTGAGGAAGGCATGGGTTTGGCTTAAGAAAGGGATACTGTAGAGGGTGCACAAAGGATGGGTGTACTTCTACTGTTCGAGTGAGATAGGGTTCAGCTGAGGGAATGGAAAAGAAGCTATTGCTGCCAATCTAGCCTCAGCTGTGCTATACTCTAAGTGTTGCAACAGCTAAATATGGGAAGACTAAAATATCGCTAATCTCAAAGTTTCAGAACTCCCCAAATAGGAAAGTTATTTTCAAAATACTGTACCTTAAAGTAATTCTAATAGCAGTAGTAATAGTAACACAATTGCAATACTTTTTCTCTCTCCCAGTGATTGCTACCTCCATCAATTGTCTCTGTTACGCGAGCAGTTTTGAATTTTAAAAAAAATATGCATTTGTAAGTATTCTCTTTCAAGCTGCTTTGCAGAATGCAGAATCTAAGCAGGGCTTTTGTAACTTCACTGGTTCATTTCTGCAGCTGCCTGAACCTAACTTTCTGATAGACAAGTAATTTGGTTGTCTCTAGTATAAAGTTATACTTGAATTAGGAACTAATGATTATTTTTTGTTCTTTGAGAAAGTCATGAGACTGAGTTTCAACATACCTGTGAGGAAGAAACATGCCTGAATTGCCAACCCCTTCCTATTGTTCAGATACAAGGGGTTTTAGCCTCCTTCATAGCTATGGATGAAGCAGCTTTCATCATCAACGAATTCAGTTAAGAAACATTCACAATAGTGTCACTTGATTTTCTTTTCCACTTATCATGGTGCTTCTACTGAATAGCATAAGATGGCATTTTTACAGTCTCCAGTTCACAATCTTCATTTTGCAACTGCAATTTCCAGTGTGTATTTACATGTGAGTATAATAAAGCACTATTTGACACAGCTTTTTCTAATTACCTCAGTGAAGCCTAAAATGAATTCCCCTTGACAGGAATGAACACCATTGAACATGGGACAAGCCAAGGAAAGACTTTTCTTTCTTATTCTGGTAATGTGGGTTTTATACATGTTGTAGATAATCCCTAATAGAGCATGACTCAAAGTAAAAAAATGTTAGGTCTGAGCTTTATTGAAAGGATAGAGGTTCATTTGAGCCTTCTTCTAAAAGGAATACAAAACAAAGTCATATTCACTCTGATGAGATTTGCGTTATCTGAGATTGCACAGACAGCTCAAAAGAGTCTGCATTAATACATATATTTTTAAACACCACAGACTAATGCTGAAGTAGTGTTTATGAGGTCTTGAAGTTTGAGGTTTGGACTTTTTAAAAGTTATTTTATCATTTTCATGTAAGAGTAGATTTACTTAAAAACTAGTACATTTCTGCAAGGCATATGTGCACACACTGCCCTCGAACTGTACAGGAGGGTTTGATTTTGTAATTAAGCGTATTTAAATTGTTGGCACTTCCAATTAGTTCTGTTCATTCTAGTGTTTTTCAAAAATAGAGATAACATAATGAACATAGCCTGCAGTTTCCATTAACATTTGACTCACTGTTCCCGATTTTTATCAAGGGACTGTACCAACATAGCAAGTTTTTTATATCTTTTATTGGATCAACCTAGAGGTGAAAGCACCACACACACAACAGAATAAAAATAAACAGCAGCTGCTACAGCAAAGGGTCACTGTGACAGACGAGATCAGTGTTATCATCACAAGTGTATGATAACTTGAGCTGGAAAGGATCTAGGGATTTCAGATAAACAGGGCTTCTCAAGTAGGTTTAATTTCTTGCTTCCTGGCACAGATGTGCCAGAGGATGTATTTTGTCATTGCATTCAGGTATTTTGTGTCGCTGTATCCTTGCTTTGCTTTGATTTCTGTTATGGGGCCTAATTAAGCAGGCAATAATATGTGTTCAAAAGAAAGCTATCGTCTCAGCTGATGAGCTGATATATCACCTCAATAGTGCCATAGCTTCACTTTGTTCCAAAACAAAAAGTGTCATTGCTGTGGTTTTTGGAAGAACAACTAATTCCTTAGTGTTCAGCTGCTAATCGAGTGCCAGGCAGCAGTACTCTGGCTGAGAACAGCCAGCGTTGAGCACCAGAGCTCTGAGCGCAGTAACTGGTGCATTGATAGGATTAGCTGTTCACAGGAGTGTGGCAGCAGCAGCCCCACGACTCAAACCCACTGTATCAGCTCAGAGGAAAGACTTGCGCATAGGAGCTGGCTGAATTTCACTGGTCATTAAAATAAAAAAGTAAATGTTACAGATTATACTCTCTGCCCTTGTTAAATAGCAGCAAAAATCTATCCCATCTCTCTGTGTGGTGTCTTGTATTAATGAGGCTTCATGCATAGAAATTTCCATGAGTGGTGACCTCCAAGTATCTTTGAAATAATTAATAAGGTGCTTAGAGGGATAGATTTGCATATGCATGAAAGATCATTTATGGTTATTTAGTTACTGTGCAGGGCAAAGAATCTTATAGCATTACCTCAAAGAAGGAATTGTGTACAAATACACAATGTATTACCCCTTTTAAACACATTATGTTCCTATGAACACTGTTGCAGTTTTAAAATAGCATTATAGCATTATGAATCTTGGTCCCCAAAGTAAAATAGGCTTCCACAGTTCTTTGGTAGTGGAAAAGTTGGTGACGCCAAGGAAAGGCAAGGTTTTACACTGCTTTAGGCGCTTTGCAAAAACGTCTTTGCACCACTTTATTTCTTATGAGTAATCATATGCATGATGTATCTTAAAGGAATCCAGATAAAAGATGCAGTTCTCCTGATGACTGTAAAACACTATTGTATCTGGAAGTAATCTGATTTTACCACAGATATATAAATAAGTAAGGAGAATTACCCCAATTTGTGTATGGAACTGCTAATAAAAAGGACTAAAGCTTTAAAGTATAATAAATTGCCTCAAGAACCACGTTTCACTGAAGGAAAGCTTCTAGGGTTAGATTAAATTTTTTATCCACGTTATATGCTATTTGTATAATAACACTATGTCAATGCAGTCATGAATCTCTGAGTCATCTTTCAAAATCCTAGTACCTTGTAGAAAAGGGGAGAATGAGCAGCCTAAGCAAAGTTTGCAAGTAAAAGGGAGCAGGAAAACTGTGTTTGATTTGATCACACCAAATAGTGTGTTTGAATCTTTTGTTATAGACAAAAGCTCCAATAAATTTCAGAAGGTGTGTGTATGCAAGGGTGTCTAAAGTGAAGGTCAGTGTTCTATGAACAGAACCTTCCCAAGAATGTGATGTAGAAGTATGCATGGTGTGGTGGGGCCCAAAGTGAACCAGTTGGTATAAGAACTAAGAGTTGCCTGGTGTGAAGCTTCAGTATGTCAACAGTTTCTGAAATCTGTGTTCTCCAATAACCCTGCTTAAACACATTTGAGATACCTTAGGGAATCACAAAATTCAGGAAATGGGAGTGATTATTAGAGGAATAAAATAAAAGGGATTGAAAGTACACACGTTTGCAGCTTTAGGAATTAATGCAAAGTGCTCCTTAAGTTTAATATTCAGGAGCTGTTAAATTCTTGGCAGCTGTAAACTTTTTGTTATTTCTTGTTGGTATGAAATATGTGAGCATACAGACGCAGACTTTGACAGAGAAGGGAGCCAAAAACATATAGATAAACCAGATTTTTACTCGCGAGGATTAGTTGAATTTGCAGAAGTTTCCTGAAGAATTTTTTATGGTCTTCTGCCTTCTCCTCTCACTGTGGTCATAAAATAAACATGAGCTAACAGTGTATCAAGTGGTTTTTTGTGTTCCTTTACTAGCACAAGCTTATGAGACTAGCTCAAAGGACATGGTTAGAAGTCACAGCAGCTCTTTCATTTCCATTTTCAGTGTTGACTGAAGTTCAAACAGTGACATCTGAGGTTTGTTCCCTCAAGTCTTTGTGCTGTTTCTGTGGCTACAGATTGCCAACTTCTTATCTAAACAGCCTCCAAATCTAAAGAACAAGCAGAGCTTGATCCCATGGTATATTTGAAGCAGGCATTGGATTCTTCTCTGGGAACAACTACAGTGAAATCATACAATGTGATACTTACAGAAATCCGAGTGACCATAATTAAATTCTCCATGAGATGTCTTACCCATAGGTGTTTTTCTCCCTTATCTCTCATTAGTCCTTCTATTGCAATATATTTCAGTTGTAAATTGCATAGGGATGACGGTGCACATAGGCTTATGTGGTTAGCAATAATGAAGGACAAGAGATAATGAAAAAATCTTGCATAGAAATTAATTGGCTTTAAAAGGAACTAGGAATGAACTTTCAAAGCACACTTCTTGTCGTATAAAATTATCTGGCCTGTGTCAACATAAAACAAACATACTGGAGCAGTGGCAGAAGTGTGTGCAGAAGGGTCTATCTGTCTTTCACCGTTTCTATGTCCGGCTGAAGTGGAGGCAAATTTTTGTCTCAGCTGGAGCCAGTGAAAGCTGTGGCTTTGTCTTTGGAAATGAAAGGTATTTGTTCTGACTGAAAGCACTTCTGCCCGTACTTGTTTACCTTACAGTGATTACTTGACGTGGGTGTTTGGTTGACAAGTCACTTTTAAGTTGCCATCTGACTGAGAAAAATCATCACATACATGAACATCAAAATCAAGTCCTACAGTTTTATTAGTCACCAACTTTACACTGAACTGCTCGGATGGGTTTTTAATTCAAGCTATTTTCTAATTCACCTTATGTAAGTGCTGTTGTAGCAAGTAAAATGATTTTGACTCTATATCCTTAAATGCCTATCTTCTCCAGAAAAATATATTTTTTTAAGAAAGAAGGGTCAGCTTCTGAAAAAGAAACTTTTGTCTTCATTCATGGCTGCAGATTCACTTTGAACTAGGACTACTTTCAGTTCCATGGATGGTGCTCCCAGTCCTGAATGGCCTTGCTCGGTGCTCCCGTTCTAGTCCATAGGCAGTTAATGTTCGTGGGGAAGTCTCTGGGTGAAAGATGGGAACAATTGAGATGAGTAGAAGGAAGGAATAATACAGGAAATAATGGAAAGAGGGGTCATGAAGGGAAGGAACTGAGAGAGGCCGAAGAAGCCAGGAAATAAAAAGTGTTGGTGACTATTCAAGGCATGAAACAAAAAAGATCTACAGAGCAAGGGTAGGTAAAATGAGTAAATAATGCCTCCAGTTCCTCTAGTAAGGCTGGGGATTTAGCTTCTCATGGCAGCAGTTCAGTAGTTTATATGTGGACTGTTCCTCCACAGACCGGAGACACCTGTTTGTCCTAAAAATATCCAACAGACTGAAGAAGATGTTGATTTTTACAGCTGGAATTTGTTTGAGGTCTTTATCTTACACTCATGCAGCATGAGGGGAAGCTGACCTTTCATCTTTGGATAATCAGAGATTTCCTAATGGATCAGTTTTTATCTAAGCAGAGGGTTTCTTTCAGTATAACACCATCCCTGAGGTGGGCTGTGCAAGCAGCAGCCTTTATAAGAAATCATTGCTGTCTGCTAACTTATATACTCCATAAATAACCTGCTGGGACCTACTGTGGCACATTCAGCATGTGTTTAGTCTCCAAAGCCTAGTGATTAATATTCCCTGAGTCACTTTCTGAGCCTTGGTCTCCCACATGGCAGCATGTAGAGCTGCTGCCATATCACAGAACCAGCTAAGGACATTCCCCTTCAACAAGGAGTTGGCTTTAATTAAATTTCTGTGTCTGGGAAGTGAAAATCTAATTTTCTTTTTGACATTTTCTATATTACTTCTTAGACAAAATTATGAAAATAATTAATCCCTGTGAAGCAGACATCAGCATTATAAGGGGTACAAAAATATTGCATATAAATAATACTATTAATCACCAATCTGTTATAATTTATTGATGCAAGGTCTTATTAAAACTCTTAAATCAGATTTGTTCTTGATATAGCAGATGTGTCAAATGATTGCACAATGTAGGTGCAAGTGAGGGTTATAAAAAGTAACATGGTTCAAACTGCTTCTCAATAAATTCTATCTCCCCAGAAATGTATTTCAAGACAACAAATAAATGGGGGAAAGGAGATAAGGTGTGTAATTTAGGAAAGAGATTTTGATTGTGTATTGGGGTCAAATACAGTCCAGTATAGTGGTGAATGAAACTGGCGATGGATGAAAGGTCTGTATGCAATAACAATATTCTCATTCTGGCCCATGGGGAATCCTTTTTCACATTAAAAAAGCCATCATGTCACCTATTATCGTTTGGTAGCCTTGTTTCCTTCCCATCTTATAAGCATGGAAATTATTAACTACAATTATCTGTTGCTTATAGAAATTTGCCACCATATGATAACAGAGTAGTCTTATGTGGAAATAAATCTAGATTCTTTAAGATAGAAAATATACGTGCTTAAGCAGATGGTGAGTTTTAATATGCTCTTATAAAGAAGTTATTAGGATGCTTACAGTTACCTTTTTTTGCTTTGATGCCTGATAAATTTGGGCTAGTTGGAAATGTTTATGTTTCATTTTCCGGTTTTAAAACCAATGTAGCCTCATTTTTTCAGTGAAACTAATAGGACAATAGGATTTGCCAGAGCAATTTAATATCCCTATATTTACTGCAATATTTTTTTAAACATAAACACATAGATATCTGTAAGAAACTAAGATTGGAGTTTGCAGAGTATGGTGATTCTGTCGAGCACCTCTGGTCAGAATCAGGGACACCTTCTAAGGGACTTTCCTAGTACACAGTTCAGTCTGATTCATAGCCAAGGGAGAAATAAAGGCACATGAGATACAGTTAGTTGAAAATGAAGTGAAACATGTATTTTACTTATACATTGTTTTCATAAGGGTGAATGAAGTTCTTACAAGACTTTCCCACTTCTGAAACACTTGTGAAAGTGATGCTCGACAGATCCTTGTTAGTCATGTCCTTCACTAACAATTTAAGCTCGAATATTCACACTTTCTCTGTCAACACCTTTGCCTACCTTGCTCACTGCAAATGCTCATGGATAAATTTCAACAGTAAATAATAAGTTGTAATACAACAACATTCATAAGATTACATAATATGTGGAATGTTAAGCCTTAGGTGCCTTGAGCAGGCCTAGACTGAAGCACTAAGATGCATTCTATAATCTATTTCTTTTTAACAGATATCAGAATGTTGGGAAACAGTTATATCTGAAACTGAGACCATCTATCAGCATCCTAGTGGGTGACTGCGAGTACACTATCTGCCTGTCAGTCAGTCCCTGTTTTCTTTTCTTCTCTGTTCCCCTTTGCCCTAGATGTCTCTTTTTAAACCTCATAAAAAATGAGGTACTGCTATAAAAGCAATGACCTGGCAAAGTGTGCAGTTCTTGCCACTTGGTGCACACCTCAGCTACTCCACCTCCAGCTTTGCGGCTAGCACTGCACGAGACACCAGTGCTTCCGGAATGCTTCTGCTGTTAGACTTCTGCGGAAATAACCAGAATATTCACAGCTGCGTTTTACTGTATTAATACCAAATTGGAAATCTGAAGAAATTCTCACCCCCATTTATGATATTTGGTTGTGACTGTGAATTCATATATATCTATATAACACACATAAATGTAAAACATAAATAGCTTACCTGAAGGTGTTAAAAACCAGACAAATGGCACAGCTGGGAAATACAGTGACAAAGGTATGCCCATTAAAATTCTCCTGCTTAGTTGATTTCTTTCTCTTTATTTTTCCCCAAGAATATGCTTATCTTGATTCTACATTATTTCTTTTCATGATTTATTTATTTTTTTGGTTTCTGGGAAGTAAAATATTTTCTATTCTGTCCTTCACTGCCATTCCCTTTGTTGTCTTCCCATCTCTGTTGCCTTATTTGCTGATCCCTAAATATTGCTGGCATGCCCTCTGATTCTTTTCCACCTTTTTCTCTTGCTCTTCATTTCTCCTTTTGTCTTTCTTTTCTCTCTCTCACCTTGTCATGCCTTTCTGTCTCCTGCCCTCTTTTATTCTAATTGAGATTCCAGTCACTCTTGATCTCTTCTGTAAGGACCACAAAGCAGTGAGGCCTCTGGGCAGATGAAAGCATAAGGAAAACTGACTCTGGAGGTGGAGTAATGAAAAGAGGTCGCTTCTGAGGGTCAGGTTTTTTGTCTGTGATCACTAGAAAAAGGGTGTTTGGTATTGTCCCTTGGCTGCATAGGAGAACCAGCTAGGTCTTATTGCCTGACCTTTTTGTTTCCCACCTGGTGAGCAGGAATATTCCCATTCACGTGTTGAATGCCTGGCACTGTGGCTGTGTGTCCCCTAGAGAGAGGCAATGGGAGTAGTTACAAGTGAAGGCTGGTATGCTCTGATAACTTGGCCCAAGACAGCTGCTTGGGAAAGAGAGCCTTGTGTCAAATGGAGTGTGGGGCTCAAAGCCTTGATTATTTGTTTTTTGACAAACACATTTCCTTCATTATCCTTACCAGGTAAAAAACAGTTAATAAGAACTTGGGGCTTTGTTCTCTCTTTTCTTCTGTAGCCACACATGCACAAAAGCAGGCATAGGCACAGCCTTCAGCAGAATTTCTGGCCAGCTAAAACATGAACTAAAGTACTAAAAAATCGTTTTGTTTGCTTTCTACTGTATTTGGAAAATGAAAGAGTGCAATGCCAGGTACAAAGGAAGCTCAGCTTGTCAGTTAAATGGGCTGCCTGGCACAGCCAGATTTTGCTTTTCATGATCCATGGCCCCAAGTAATATCCTCTGTTGGTATCACTGCTGGAGGAAGGCTGGAAATTGTGGAGGCGTTTTTGGTAATAACTGCTAGCAGGGAGACAGTATTTACCAGGAGTCTGCGATGAGACTCTCAGGTAAATAATAAGCATTTTAGAAAAACAACCTAATTATGTATTTAATCGCTTGGAGCCGTTCCATTCACTTGGGAAAATAGTGCATGTTTTGTAAATCTGCCTAATTATTTATTTGGGAAGGAAGTAATTTTAGTCTCTGGGGTATATGTAGTGTGAATTTTTTGACTTTCTGTGCAGATCTGATATGCTTGAGAATATATTTTAAAAAAAACCAGCACCCCACATCTCAAAATACCGAGCCAAGACAATGCAAAAATGTTATTAAAGCAGTGGGGATGTTTTACTTTTCTATCCAGTGCTCCAGTGTTTCTATAAAGGCTTCAAACTTTATTCTGCTTTTACGCAGGCATCTTCTTAGTATTCTCAATAAGATGAGCAGTAAAGTGCAAGCAGCCATATTTCTATATGTCACACTGTCTGAATAGGGAGTTTTGAGGCCACTGATGAATGAAGCTAAATCTAGTCAGCAGTTATTAAAAGCTAGAGCACATTATAGGTCTGAAACTCCATAGCATCTTTGCACTGGACGTGATGGTTTTCTCTTATGATGGTATGAATAATGAATTGCATACTTTGGCCATAGCTAGTTACTAGCAAGAGAACTGAATGTCTAATATATGTCAGAATTAAAATAAGTAATTTTGTACAGTGTATGCCAGTCCACAGGGAGTTATTTATTCTACTAGAATACATTCTTCCCACTCTCAATTTGTGCTTTTTTACTCTGGGTTTTTCCTTAATCAAGAATTTATAGACTAGTTTCCATAGACTATCATTAACTGTCCTGAATTTACTTGGTGTGACTCTGTATTTGCTGTGCATTTTTATGTGCTCTGGAAGTCCACTTGAGAAATTAGTTTTTATTTTTCTAAACTTTTAGAATTCATTTTTGGCAGAAAATACAGCAAGGCAGAAGTATTTACAAATCATATATTTTCCCTATGTAATGATAAGTAGAATTATCATAGTAAAATATACAGTCAAGAGGAATTCTCTGAAGAATCACTTTCTTGACATTGCATTTTCTTACAAAATAAATTATGGTGTACGGCTAAAAATGCAAAATACTCTCGGCATTTAGAATATTTTCATTATCTAAACAAATGTAAAATATTGTTCTGTTAAAAAAACTTAGTGTATTGATTTGGAAGACTGGTCATAGCCTCTGTGTCTCCTTCTGACTCCATCAGGATTTATGAAACCCGTTTCCCATCACAGAAACATCAAAAGCTCAGGACAAACCAGTCACATTATGCCTATAATTGAACACTTCCTCTAAAGGGCCAAAGCTCTTCTCCTGAGTTGGATGTCTTCCACAATAAATATGAGGAAGAAATTCTAGCGGAGAGTTCTTACATCATTCTATAGCCATTTCTGCGTTTCATCCCAGGATAATCTCAAACTCCCACATCTTTTACTTATTGCTCTTATTGCAGGTAACCTGCAGCTCACTCCTTTGTTTCCCTCTTTTCAGAAAATTCTGGCGTTCCTGCTGGTTCTATTAGGTCCTTCACCAATGAAAGGAATATTGCTCTTCCGCACAGGAACATGCATAATTAGCACATGCTTAACCTGTTTGGTTCGTACTCAAATGCTTATGTTTATGCATGAACCTGCAAACTTTTCTGGATAAAGAAATTTTCATACATCAACCTCATTGCTAGGTAGCATCAGTGTCATCAAGATGGACTGATTCAGTGAACTGGTTTATTATTTCTAAGTAAACCAATTTTCCTTGCATTTTTGCAGCATATATGGAAATACATCCTAACCTGAAAAACACTTTATTTCAAAACACATTGTATTCAAAAGTAATTTCAACCCCTCATGCATTGTATGCCTACCCAAATGCACAGAAAGCATAATAGTGAATTTCATGTACTGGATGAATCTCATGAAAATGTTTTCCCTCTTTTGTTACACTGCTTTTATTCTAGGTCCCAGTTAAGCAGCATTCTGTAATAGATTTGACATATAAAACCCTCTAAAGAAAACAACGTCCAGTTCACTGTATTATTCTAATGTTTTTTACAAAATAGTAGGCATTTACAGCATTTGTAGAACTAGAAAATATATAACACAGTGGATTGATGTCACATTCTTTAATTACAGACTGAAGCAGCACAATGTTGGGATTTAGCGCAGATAGCAAGGTCCAACCTTAGAGCAAATGTAAGATGGTTTATCCCGTGCTTTCATTGTAGTCATTAACTGGACATTAACTAAAATTTGGTAAGGGAAAAGTATTCCTTTAGAATGGGATACCTCTCTGCTAGATTTGTTCTCTAGAAGCCATACAAGTTGTATGAGTGATGCCATTCAACAGACAATGACAATGAAATTCAGGATAGCCTCTGCTCCTGTTGCACTGGGAGAGTTTCCTAACATTAGCAGGAGCCTCATGTGGCTGCTATGGGTGTGTTAAGGTCACTTCCTGTATCTCTCACAAGGCAGCCAAAAGCAGTTCATAATCGGTTTGTACAGATTGAGAGGAAAGTAGGATAATTGAAGTGATATTACATGGAATATAAGGAGATTTATAATTACAAATTTGGTATTCCAGAAATCAGGACTGGTGTGTCACCAAGATTTTTCTCAGAGATGATTACTGCTTTAACTATGGTAATTAAAAGTACCATGTACTTCATATTATGTCATAGGTTAAATATTTGAAAGCAACATTAAGTTGCAACTGAGAGAGCTTGTTTGTACTAGAAATCTTTAAAGTCCTTTTAGAACAACGTTCTAAAGTTTAACTTGTTATCCTACCTGAGTTACATATTTTTTAAATGGCAGGGTTTTGATGGACGGCTCCCAGTGAAACTAATGTGGGTTTGGGATAGATCTTGGTGTTTGAGAACATAAATGAATATACTCATGGCTTAAAATCCTTCTTCCCCAGGGTTTAAAAATGTAGTCATTTGAATCTTGAAATTGAAAAGTATCTGGGATGGGGAAAACTGTTTGGTTTTGATCATAACATTGAAATTCTGTACAGTCAATTCATCCCAGTAACACAACTCTCCCAAATTCAAATAGTTGGGGTTTGTATGTAGAAAGCTTCCTGGCCATTTCAATAGAGACCAGAAAACAAAGGATTCTTCTGAGATAAATTTCTTATCTTAGGTACCACTGGAAAATGTGGATTTATGCCGACAATAAAGATAAAATGAGATTAAATTCTACTCCTCAGAATTCAAAAGCACAGAAGAGTCTTCTTATGAATGACAATTCAGTATTTTGGAGAGGTTTTAAATATAAAATGTTCTCTAGACCATATGTTGTGATATATCCAAGGAACCTGAAAATATGGTCCTCTGTCTTTTCTAGTTTCTCACAGTTCTGGTATGATGACGTTCTTTTTTAATTCACTCTCTGCTCTATTTTGAGAGGCAGTTTTCCATCTGAAATTAAGGCATAGTACTAACAATATGACACATACAGTATGGTATTGTTTGCAGCCAGAAAATGGTTGCTAATGCACCAGAAAAAATTGGAAAAGATAACACTGAAATCTTGGCTTGCTTCAGCCTCCCACTTACAAACTGCTGATCTGGCAGCATGTAGACATAGACTTACACCCAGAAATTTGAGCAAATCTAAGCAAAACATAATGCAGTGATTTGTACTTGCACAGAGTAGTCTGACTTTACTTGCTTTGAGTACTTATAAAAGTGACTAAAATTACTCTAGGTTTACGTTTCTGATCCTTGTCTATCAAGTTTGATATATGTGCAGATATATGTACGTATATATATTTCACTTTCACTTTGTAATCTTAACTTTGTGATAAAAATTTTATATTGGGAAGATAATGCAATTTGAATGCACAAGTACATCTTTATTTAGCTTTGCATTAAATTTTTAATTTTTTTTCATTAAAGGACATACATTATTTAGCTTTATCAGTAAATTTGTCTGTATTGACTAAATCTTTCTCTGACCTTTCATTCAATATAGATCAGTGAACTTTTCTGAATTTTTCAATCTCCGAGTGAATGGCTTTACGTTGCAGTTCAAATCTAGTCATCCTACTGATACCGAATACCTATATGTAATAATAAATTATCACAGCTGAAAGTAAAATATTTTTGCAATCAAACTGATTGCTTTTAGGGATGAATTATTATGGTAGCTATTCATGTTTAAACAGGTGTTATTGAAAGACGGTCCTCTTAAGGGCATATTGTCTGTTCTTAAATTTTGTCACGTGAGGCTTTCCCCTTATTTTAGAAGTCCTCTATTTCTTCTAAGTGGCTAGAGAAATGTAACTTTGTGCATTAGGCTTAGAATGGGTTTTTTCTTGCCCATGGAGAAATGAGATTTTACAGGCGTTTTGAGATAATCATCACTCAGAAACCGCCCTTTTCTAACAGTCTTAATTCATTTTTTCAAAGCCAGAGTTGCAAAATTTATCACCAAAACACTTGTTTCAATTTCCCTGTGTATAAAATAAAACTGTGGCTTTTGTTTATGCTATTTATAATAGGTGTCAATTGCCTATATGTAGGAAGGCAAATTTAAAGTCAGGTTGTTCAATAAGCTTCCTGTGTGGCTGCTCCCAAAGACCACTGTGTGCAGTTTTCCTCGTGTGCCTGCTCAGTCAGTCTGACTCCTGAAAAGGTCACTTTTTGTATTCCTGTGTCACATTGTGTAAAGTATTAGGTATTCATGTGTTTATTTACAAGTTGTGTGCGTTTATAGCCCCTTTAATCAACTCCCCTGCTCTTGTCCCAGCGGGGCTTAGGTGGAGTGCATTTACAACCCCTGACCTCTAAAGAATTTCAGGTTGCGCAGTTTTTAATGCAGCTTGCAAAGGAAACTTTTTTTTTCATGTGTTTGTCTTTTCACAAGCAGTGCTAACAGATTTGTTGAAGAGCAGGTCTGGGCACAGTTCAGTGCTGGTGCCGATTAGAGATATCTTGCAAATCTAAGGAATGGAAATGGAAACTTTGTGCTCTAAGGGAAGAATCCATTGGCACATGCTTTTAGCTCACAGCAGACTTTAAGCTTATGACACTTTTTGTATGTTGGAAATCTACTTTGCATAATTTGAGAGGTTTTAAAAAAATATTATACTATTCCTCTCCCTCAGGGCCCTCTACAGTTGGAATCTTAGTACTAAGGGAGCCTGTTCCTACAGGCAGATGGATATGAAAAATAATGCTAATAAAATTTGTAAAACTCTTTTTAACACTTTTATAGGAATATATTTGTAAAATATATATAGAATACAGGATGAATGATGCCATTTTATGGCTTAATATTGCTCAGTTAGGATGACTTGCATAGCTCCCTCATGGTTTTGCCACTGTTTATTTTATCCATTACAAACTCATGTTATGCATTTTATATAAACATAAATATTTGTATATGTGAGGGACTAGTAGGCATATATATTCAAACAGAGTACATATGTGTGCACACTCACACGTGCACATAATCATATAGAGAAAAATATAGCTTTTGGGTTAGAAGTCAAGAAATCTCAGAAATTGTCATACTGTTTTTACTATTTCATTTAATGAAGTCATATTTGCCTTTAAAGTCTTTCTTCACAACTTCAAATGAAGTCATTTGGATATGATTCTTTATGTTATGTTAGACAAGCTGGAGCAGTGACTTTTAAGAAACTATAAATGTTTAACATCATCATGTCAAGCATGCATACTTTGCAAGTGGTCAGTTGTGGTAAGAGTTTCTGCCCCTATTTTTCAAAATTTTTAAACGTTTTATTCCTACATTCTTTCCCCTTCTGTGAAATATTCTGTTCTCTTTTTTTTCTGTTTGTTGTTTTGTTAACTCTTTACACATTTTATTTAAAAAATCAAACAAAAAAACAAACAAACAAACAAACCTCCAAACACTCATGTAGGTATAGGAAGAGGAATGAAGGTGAGAATAAATATTATGATAAATAAGCAAACATAAATGAAAGATGGAAGTGGACTCCAACCAGTCAGAACAGCTGCAGAAGTAAAAAAGAGATTATTGGCTGCAGGAAGAAGGCATGGAATTGGCAGTATCTCCTTCTTTCATTCTCTTCAGAGGGTCACAACAGTGTGATTCAGTGGGATTACCTCACTCTGGGGAAAGTTGCGGTGTAGCTGATACTTTCCTTCTCTCCACCTTTTGGCCTTCAGGGTTAAGACTGGAGAGACGTTCAAGCGAATATGTGTTCCCTGAGGAAATGAAGGGGACTTTCAGGCAGCTGTTGCTTTGCTGTGATTGCCTCCTTCCTTTGTAGAATGGCTGTTTTCTCAAGCCACCTCCCTAGTTTTGCCCCATAGCTGCCAATTTTTTGCACACCCCAGTAATTCACCGTTTCTCCTGGACTACTTGACCATTCACTTTTCTTCCTTCTTTTTATCTTACCTCTTCTTCCATGCCCTACATCTACCTTTAAGGAATAAATTATATTTGACACTAGGGCTCATCGCTTCTTCACACGTGTGTCTGCTTTACTTAGAAGCTATGCAGTTAACATGAAGTAAGGATTTGTTTGCCAGTCTAGCTCAAGGGGAGGTTTATTGGTCCTTATTCTTGTAAGCTTGAATCGCCACAAGAAATTAAAAAGGCAGTTAAAGGAAATCTTAAGGGGAAAAAAAAAAGATGCAATTTATAAGACTGTAGAAAACATTGTAAAAGACAGAGAGTCAGTGAGAATGATACTAAAATATGCAAAGGGAGATGAATCAAACAATGCGTAGGGTTGCAAGACTTAAAGATGACTGGATGAGTCACTAAACATCTGTGAAAAACAGAAGCAAAACTGCAATACCATTAGATATTGTGGGAATTACATTTGAGATAAATATAAGCACAAGAAAAAGTTGGTAGAAAATTATTCTGTCATCTCATTTTGCTGGCTAGTGAGAATCTATATGCCTATTAAGCTCTGAGTGGTTAGCATCTTGGAAACCCTGCTGAAGGACACGAGGAGATCACAGTTATTAGAAGTGAAATGGAACACAATAGCTCTATTAGAACCCCCATTTCTAATAGTCCTTTCCTGCTCTCTGAAGCGGTCAGCATGGCATCTGTCTATTTCTTCACTGTAAATGGGTGAATATTCTCTGCAAATAATGCAACCAACTACATTACTGATAATGCTTATAAAATCCTTGGTGGCTGGGAAAGGACTTTTGTTACCTTGGGTGTCAGTTCTAGGAGAAAATAGCGTACAGATGTAACAGATCCTGTTGTGTATGGTGCTGCAGTGCCCAGAACGGAGCTAAGGCTTACAAAACTCACTATGACTCTAAAACATAGTTTCATGTGCAAAAAAAATCTGTTAGAAATCTGGATGTCTGGCTTCATTGTGAAGTAGGACACCTCTGAGTAGGGGTCTAGCTGGGAGAAAGAACATTAGTGACAGATGGAAGCATCAATGAGATATGTAGTCCTGAAAGAGTTGTCCATTGGGAAAGACATACTGATTTCAAAAAGTGCTGTTAAAAGTGATTCTGGAGTATTTTGGTTCTGTATGCCCATGTGTTTCAGACCAACAGCGTAGACCATTAATGAAATATTAGTCATATGTACTTCAGCTTTCTTCTGAAATGACTTTAAAACTTGCATTTGCACATTAGATGTGATATCAGACCTATAGACTTAAAAGCATAAACTGAAAATGGACTTAATTCTGTTACTGTACTGCTTGCTTGCTTTTTTTTTTTTTAACAGAATGTTTGTTGTGTCTGATCACTCTACAGGAGTGTGGTGCACTTACATGAATTGTACCTTACTTGACTTTTTTAATATACTTTATAATCAGAGTTACTTAGTGGAAAACTCAAAGGAGTGTGTGCTGGTACATCGAGCACTGAGTAGATCATCTTACAAGTCATGCCATCGTGCCAATGTACACACAACCTGGGGTCCCTCGGTCTCACTACTTGGCATCCTTTTCTGTGCACATTCAGCTTGCTCTATTGCAGTATTTCCTCTCAAGTTTACTGGAATATTTAAATGGCAGGTGTTCTTTCAATTCTTCCATTTTAACACCTAATTGCTCCTCTCATTTCCTCTCTTTCACTCCTTTGTGTTCTTACAGTTCACCTTTAGTCAGCTGAGATCTGATGTCCTCAGTGCAGGGACACTCTTTCCACTCTTTATTTCCTTCCCATGTAACTCTCTTTATCTGTGCTCTGTGCCTCATTTTATTCTTACTGGGCCATTTCATCTCCATTCCTGATTGAACTTCACCAATTTTCTTTTCTCTCTTCTTTTCCAGACTCTCACTGTTTTATTGCTTTGGCAGCATGAAATGTCTAATTTGCTTTCCCTCCTCTTTTTTTAACTCCATTGGCCAGCTTTACCTTTTACTGCGTTCTTTGGTCTTGTTATGCCTCTTCCCTGCTTTTATCATCTACCATCTCCACTCTAATTATAAACTCTGAATACGGAAACAGTCGGCAGTCAGCTTTGTCAGTGCTAATGTCCTTTCAATGAGTCAGAACCTATGGAGTGAATGAAGCGCAGCCCCGTTTAATATGGGCAAGCTGTCCCTTTCTATGAGTGCAAGGGTCCCAATCATATTTCCTGATGTCACCATTTTAGTGGTCTTGTGGGATAGCAAAGTCCCTTACACTGTTTCTTGGCGCAGATACTGCCATCTGTACATTTCAGGGTTTGGGTCGGGTTTTCTTTGTAAGGAAAAAAGGGGGTTGCAGTGAGGGAGTCTTACCATCTCTTTCTTTTCTCTCTATTTTTAAAATTCCCATTCCTGAATTTCATTATTCTCTTTCTAATGCCTTTTTTAAAAAAAACTTTTATCGCCTCTAAGGCAAGAACAGGAAAGTCCTGCTTATCAAACTTGATTTCCTTTTCTGACAAGGTACCCCACCTACCTGATAAAGGGAAGCCAGTCGATGTAATCTTTCTGGATTTCAGTAAAGCTTTTGATACTGTCTCTCACAGGATCCTCCTAGGCAAAATGTCCAGAACACAGCTGGATAAACACATCATGGGATGAGTGAGCAACTGGCTCACAGGTCAGGCACAAAGGGTTACAGTGAATGGGGTGACGTCAGACTGGGGACCTGTCACTAGTGGGGTTCTGCAGGGCTCAATCCTCGGCCCTGTGCTCTCCAGCATCTCCATAAATGACCTGGATGCAGGACTGGAAGGGACACAGAGCAAGTTCTCAGAGGATACAAAACTGGGAGGACCTGTTGACTCCGTCAAGGGCAGGGAAGACCTGCAGAGAGACCTCAACAAATCAGAGGACTGGGCAATCACCAACCGTATGAAGTTCAACAAAGGAAAGTGCCGGATTTTGTACCTGGGATGAGACAACCCTGGATGTATGGACAGGCTGGGGAATGGGAT
>VZTA01014092.1:6130-49469 GCA_013398855.1 Mohoua ochrocephala | reverse complement strand
TCACTTGTTCTGTTCAGCCTGGAGGAGACTGAGGGGAGATCTCATTGCAGTTACAACTTCCTCATGAGGGGAAGAGGAGGGGCAGGCACTGATCTCTTCTCTGTGGTGACCAGTGACAGGACCTGAGGGAATGGCCTGAAGTTGTGTCAGGGGAGGTTTAGGTTGAATATTAGGAAAAGGTTCTTCACCCAGAGAGTGTTCGGGCACTGGAACAGGCTCCCCAGGGAAGTGGTCACAGCACCAGCCTGACAGAGTTCAAGAAGCATTTGGACAGCGCTCTCGGGGCCCATGGTGTGTCTCTTTTGGGATGGTTCTGTACAGGGCAAGGAGTAGGGCTTGATGACCCTTGTGGGTCCCTTCCAACTCAGCATATTCTGTGATTCTGTGAACTTTTGAAGAAGGGATCTGTCTGGATGCTGCGTTAGTCAGGCTTGGCATCGCACTGATTTCTCTGAATTTGCAGGAACCCATTGAGTGGTTTCTCAGGGGTTTGTGATACCTGGTCAATTGATTGTGATATCTTGAAAACATACAAGCACTCACTGAAAAAAAGAATCATTTTAAGGTCAGTTATCTTTGTGGATTCTCTGCTGTCTAATACATTGTGACTTCTTATATCCATCTTTCCCTTAGATACTTACCAGGTACCTTTACTCTGTCCATCTGCTTATTTTTTCAGGACTTGTGATAATTTTAATTTGTACTTCTCTGCATAATCAGTCAATGTGTTAATAAACCATGTGAATGTGTGGTATGGGAAGGTGAGGGAAGAGACTGTCAGATCATTTTTTAAAAGTCCAGCTCCTGAGGCATAATGTCAAATGTCTTAAATGTCTTAGCTGCAGCTCAAGTTTTTTTTCCCTACTGCCATTCTGATGATGCAGGAAAAAGGCAATTGCATTACTTTCCTGATGACTTAAAGTAGTAATAATTACATATATGATGTTACTAAATTCTTAACATCCTGCGTTAGGACAGTTATGATTGACCTATTGATGACTTCATTAATTCATTTCAGAGGACAAAAGCTTAAAAATTACTTTTTTAAGATTTTCACATATAGGCTTGACAGTCTGAAAGATGTCTTAATGTCTAATTTACAGTTCTTTGAAATCACCAGCTTTTCCAAACTTATTAGTTTCAACAGTTATTAGGAAATAAAAGTCAATTAGCACTTCCAGTATATACCATGAAAAGATATTTCCCCAAGGTGCAAATGTGTTACTTAGTAAGACTGCTAGCCAGTTACATCTTGTCAGTATCCAGAATGTGAAAGCTTTGGATACATCTAAATAATGAGAAAATCAGTTTACACTTCACATACTGCAATAAGTCAATAAACAAAACTTCCCATCATCCATTGGAAAGCTGTGAGATACACCGTGCTGTCTCTTCCGTTAAGGGGTGGATACCATGAAAGACTGTGAAACTTTTACATGCACATGTTGAGTGGATTAAAGGAGTGACTTTCACTGAATATATTAATATTTTCTAACCCTCTTAAAGTGAGATATTTATTCCCTGGAGAGGAGAACAAACTTACTTTACTGAGATTGCTAACTGGGCCAGGGAAGGTTGGTTGTTAGCATTAAACTTCTAACCATCCCATCCATCTGTTGGGGCTTTATGTGTTAGAGGAGACACGTGCTTTCAGTCTGGTTCCTGCTTTCATGCAGTTTCATCATTCCTTCTGGCTTCTTGTTCCTTTGGTCCTTTGGCCATTCTTTTTGTATCAAATGAAAAGAGATCAGCTTTTCAGGATAAGTCCTTTGGTAAGAAATGTCAACCCAGCAACCTTCTGTCTTTGCTTTTAAATCCTCACTTTAATGTTTGGAAAGACCTTTGCTTTTCTGAAAGGAAACAGTCATTGAGGGTGAATGTCTCTCTCTCTCCCCTTTTCTCCTTTTTTTTTTTTTTTTTAATTCTGTCTGGGAGAATAATCTCTTCTCAATCCATGGAAAAATAGACACACATGGCTTTTCAAATCTTGGCAGATCCACAGCAATCCCATTAGAAAAACCTGCAGAAGGTAACAAGCTCTTAATTAACATTGAGTTAAAAATGGCAAAATAAACTTTCTTTAATTGGGCCACGATCATACGAGCCAGGATTTAACTTCCACAGAGATGAGTCACCATCATGAACGAATGCAAGTAGCAGCTGTTATTTTGTTGTCACAAATCAAAAGATGTACAGAGGCAGGCAAGATGATATGTTAAAAAGTTTCTCCTTTTGAATCAGAGTAACGAAAAGTATTTGTTGTGATTTAAAAAAAGGAGCTGAAAAATATTAGGGAAAGTTTTACCTGGAGTGTTCTTTTATGTTTTTGCTTTTACATGAATTTGTATGTGTGATAAAAGAAGCTTATGATGTTTGTGCATCTCTGTGGTTATTTGCTTAAGTGAGGTAACAGCTATAGAATATATGCTTTTTAAATACTTCTACCTAGACAGTTAGGAGTGTGGGAGGGTTTAAATTAAAAAATTAAGTATTAGATGTATTTCAGAATCATGTAAAATTTCTATTATTCAGCCTGACTTACAAAGCTGAGAGGTGTATTTTACTGACAGGAGAGGATAAAGAAGATTAAATGGCAATATTATCATTCTTATAATGAAGGTGATCTAACCTTGGTGTATGCTTAGCTAAGAAAGGTGAATTTCACCTTTATGCAGACAGTCTTGTGGAAGACTGTTCCTATAGCATTGTGGAAGACTGGGTTTTTTGATTGAATGTTAGCCATTATGAGCAAATGAGTTATAATAACTGTCCTGTAAAATGTTAAGATGTTTAGAGATGGATTCTCCACTACCTTCCACTTTGCCCAGTGATTTCCATCTGTACAGTTGTATATCCACTTCACAGAGCTGTAAAGATGGAAAAAGTCTGAAGCTTTGTGTCAAATTTTCTCAGTCCCCTTCTCCCTCGGTAGTGGTGTGTGTGAATGTCTGCAGAACTACAAAGTCATGTTTACGATGCCTGGGCCATATAGAACAGAAACACTTGGAAACACATTTTCCTCTCCTGTTTATCCGTGTCAATTTGCAGTACTGCTACTTAATTCAACTTCAGGTATTCCAGATTTACCCTTTATCTTAGTATAATTAAATAACATTCTCCTCTGCATTTTTTTAAATAGCATTTTACCTCTATTTTGTTCATGCATTCAGATGTAGTTAAAAGCTAGTAATACTGAATTGCTTCTACTGAATGGGACGTTACAGCAGAATAGTTCAAGTGTCTTGCTGCCATGCCAAGCTTGAACCTTGTCCTGAGCTTTTGCTTTAACACCACTCTGTCACTGGGGACCTTGTCCTTTGAGCTAGAGAATCAAAGGCTTCTGCACACAACATCAGCCGCATCATTTTATTGTGTGCTATGAACCACGGAAAGTGACCTAATTTTTTTTTCTTACCAGTGACAGAGCAGTGGTCAAATGGCCTCTTGTTTGTACGCAACTTTTTGTGTACAAAACTGAAAGTATTTTGCGTTTAATATTTGATCAGGGTTTTGAAAAATTCTATAAAAATCTTAACACTTGAATAATTTTTATTCATATAAAGATCATGGTGTAGTAGAGCTAGCCTCCCCTCACCAGCTGCTGAATCCCTATTAAGATATTTCTCCCACCTTTTAACTACATTCGTCATTGGAGATTTCCACCAAATTCCATTAAATTCTGCTACTCTGCACAGTAAATAGCCATGAAAGCACCATGCTTCTTAGCACAAATCCTCAATCCCCCGCTAACACCTTATATTGCAACTGTCTAATTACCATGTTCTGCAGTAACCTTGTGGGACTTCCATAGGTAATTAGAACTCCAGAGCGTTTCTGCAATAATCCAGTAAGGACCTCTTAAGTAGAAAGAATTATGTGGTACTAATATTTTTGCACCCACGTGTTCTTCACAGTTAATTGTTTCAATTAATATTTGGCAGCAATGAAGAAATTCATAGAGGTTCATAAACTGAGACAGTCCTCAGGAAACTTTTAAGGCAAATGAGTTGTAGTTGTGGTCACTTAAAGATGCAGGGCACTTCAGAAAAAATTTAATTCCTAGTACATCAAGGTGTTGCAACAGCAGATTTTCATATTGCTACTAGGAGAGATGCCTTAACTTGCCCCATTTCTTTAGGACTGTAGTATTTGGGTAGATTCTCTTTTCTTTCCTTGGAAGTTTTACCAAGTCGTTGTAGATGAAGAATACTGTGTGAGTTAAAAAGCGTGGTAAGTACACTCCGATACTGTTCTACAGACATGTCTTTGATGACAGAGAATAGTAGAGAGAGCTACTGAGATGTTTCCTTGATTCCGGATGTCTTTATTTCACTTCGGTCTCACCTTCCCTTTGTTTTTGCTTTCAGAGTTAAGTATACCACACACTATGCAGCTATAATGGCCCTGTGTACACTGCACATACTGCACACACTGGCTGTGTGTGTTTCAAACCTTGGGTCTAAATACTACTTACTGATTTACTAATTATTCTGATTCTTCACCCCTGTGCAGTCAGTGTCAGGCCAATGGTATTTCTATAGATTTATGGCAGTGTCATCTGTGCAAGAAAATTATTCACAATGTAGAGAACAGCTTTAATCCTAAAAGCACATGTCGCTCCTCCCTACTTCCCTCAGCCTTTGAGTAACCCTTCTGCACCCTCACTTTGGCGCTTCCTAGGGGATCCTCCAACCCTTTGGAGTGGCCTCAGACACACCCAGTTATTCTGACACCAGGACAGAAGCAGCAGACCAAGAAAGACCAACAAAGAGAGAGTGGGCATGTGAGGGGTACGATGAGGGTAGGTGCACTTCTTCCCATTGTGCCCAGAACTGGTTTCCTTTCCATGCTGCCCTTTCCACATTGTCAAGTATATCTCTATGTTGGACAGAAAGACCTAATGCTTTCCAAATCTGCATGTCTCATCATAGCTACCAACCTCTTTCATTAGTTAGCTCCCAGTAGGGTAATGACTACAATTTATTACTTTACTGTCAGTAAGATAATGACTGCATTTTATAGTTCTTTGCCACAGCCTTTTAGTCTTAAAATCTTGGGTTTTTGTTCATAGTTGTTTTCTTCTTTCTATGTAATTGTAATTTTTGTTTAACTGTAATATCCTGTAAAATAAGGAGAGGTCTGGAAGAAGTCTCTGGACAGGTTGATTAGAAGGTCACTTACTTTTCTTGCATTAAAAGGGCAGAAGAACAAATGCCATTCCAATTTATCATCATATGTAACCTTTGATTAAACAATTTTTTGCTATATCAGTGGGAGTGTCTTTAGGCTTCAGAGTAGATTACTGAAATTAAGAACTCTAGCACAAAATAAACAAAGAGTCATTTGTTTAGATGATTATTAAATTTAAAAGTCCAATCTGGAAGTCACCTTAATGAAATGTAAAATTGAGTCTACTGAACCTCTGTGCCTTTTCAAATCAGAGCATGATGCTTCCCTAAAATATCTTAAATTGCCCCTATTCTGCCAGTTAATTCTGTTGTTTTGCAGCCAAGATTATAAATTAGACTTGATTAAATAAAATGAGCTGTTTCTTAGAATGTGATCCATGAACCCTAGTCAATACAGTCTTTCCTTAATGGCCTTCTATCTATTACCAAGTTATGAATTTAGTTTAATTTATGTTGCAAACTTTCCAAGTAGAATGCATTATAACAATCTTAAAACTGTAAGAATAATAGATCAATATTTATGTGATTTCTCATTGTTTGTACAGCTTTGAGAAGGTAGTATATTTTCCCTTTGGGGTGCCTAAAGGGTAAGAGCAAGTACATAATCGAGTAGGTGTGTGCACATGGAAAAACCACATGTAGTTTTGCCATGAAAACAGACAGTCAACATGTAAAAATTCTTAGTACATTCTCAGAGGTAGTACAAAATGCTCTCAGAGAGAAAATGCATCACCAAAAGAATCCCTCTATGGGGACGAACATTTGAATAATGTCCATACAAATCACTGTTCTGAGTGAATGGGCTGTGGCTTCTGTTTCTTACTGAACAAAAGAAAATTTGTTGGCTGCCACACAGTGTGGGTAAAACTCAGATTTAGTGATGCCAGCAGCAAAGGCGGAAAAATTTACATGTTTCCACAGGGCAGGATTTTGACAAGCTTTTGTATATTTGTACAGCCCGAAGCAAGGACACAGTCGCTATTGCTGTAGTGCTGAATAAATTCTTCTGGACCAGATGGTTTTTTCCCTTTGTTTCTTTGTTAATTTTTTTTTTTTTTAATTTATAATCTTTGGAGATAAACCATTCCCATTAAATGCTTACTACTTTGTTTTTCTCCAAACAAAACTAGAAGATAAATCTGATTCTAGGTGTGCAAAATGTATGGGTATGCTCTGAACCTCCATGAAATCTTAGCTGAAGACGCATGCTTTTTTTGATATGTGTGCAACTTGTTCTCCTATGACATAGAATTAAAATTTCCACAACAAATAACAAAGCAGTGCTTCTTGGCATAGCAAAAATGCACACAGAAGGGATTTGCCTGTCCATGTGAGCTGTCACTTCTCTGGGAGCAAACTTTGAAATTTCCTCATTTTCTTGTAGTTCTGTTTAACAGTAAACAGAGCCTGTGTACCTGCCATTTCTTAAAGTTGGGGGTGGGGTGGGAGGCTGCTGGTGAATAGACACCCACTGTGGATCCCTTTCATGGATCCATTCTGGTTATGGTGGTACTGGGCAGCCCGTTCATAGAACCTGTGCCAGCTCAGTCACAAGCCCAAACAGTAGTCTTCATAGGACTACAAAATGGGTAGACAAATGCCCGTTTCTTCCCAGGGAAGGCAAACCTCCCTGGGTGTATTGACACTCTGCTATGAAGAAAGTCTGTAGAGTCTCTGCTTTGGAGGCAATCCAATGTTTTTGCAAGGGCTAAATGAACTACTCTCTAGACCCAGCTTTGTACAATTTGCTGAGCTCAATGAACTCTTTTCTTTTCTCCTTTCCTCCTCATACTTCTTTGTTACTTTTAACAATGCGTAGTAGAAAAATTGGCAGTTACTCAATGAAATCACTGTTCAGCTTACACCAAAAGGAAGATTTTTTTTGTGAATTTGCACTTCTAAGAAGATGTCACAGTTTTCAAACGAAGTGGTGAGACTCTGAGTTAATGCTTTTTGAATAGCTTGAATAAAAGGCTGCCCCTGAGTCTGTAAAACAGAAGCAGTGAGGCACAGTACCTCCTGGAGTTCCCTTTGGCCAGTTTGTCTTTGCTCTGCCCTTAACTTGGGTCTTTGGCTGCTGGGCACAGTCTTGAGCAAAGTAGTCCTCAGTACAGCTTAGAAATATCAATGGAATGCAGGCTCTGACTGATTTATTCTTCCTCCTCTTTTTTTGTCTGCATTAAAAGAGCTTTGGCTCACAGTATTTCTTTGCTCCATCCTTACTTTCCTTTGGGGGTTATTCATTTAAACTTCAGGAGGAAAATGCCACATTCTCTTTTTTTTTCTTCTTCTTCTTTTTTTTATTAATTGTTATTGCTATACATTAGTGTTGCTTGTAACATGCCATCTCTATCACAATTGTGTGTGGCTACCAGAACAAACCTGCTTCTTGGCTGTAATATGCTAAAAGCTATACAAAGCATAGTTAATGTAGCGAAGCAAAGTGACTCACAGGTGACATTCGTTCTCCTGAAGCTTAAGTGGACTTTGTGAAAACCAAATGATGAGGATGTAAGAGAACAAAGGAAAAGAAAAAAATGTAGGTAGGATTTTGCTGGTTTTGTATGTGTGCTAAAATGGAGATCCTCAACAATATGCAACGTGGCCTTTCTGTTTAGCATTCCCCCCACCCCAGTCTCTGAAGTATGAATGTATGCATTTTCTTTGCTATAATGAGTAGGGAGCATGGGTGTCCAGTGACTGTGATCTTCATTAAAGTTGTGGAAACCTTTTTGTATAGAAATACCAAATTTATAGTGCTGTCATTTGTATTGTACCACTGATACTGGAATGAAATCTGTCATTTTAAAATGAATTTGGTATTTCCATGGTACCATTATAATCTACACCCATGATCCTTTTTCCTTTTCTCAGCAAAGTAGTGACCATTACAGACAAGTTGAGTTGATACGGTTTTGCTCCTGATATTGTCAAATTAAAATATGACAACTATATGTAAGTATGTAATACTTTTGGCAAGTTCACTTTATGGCTAATAAAAACTAGGAAAAGAAGAGACATCATGTTAACAGGTGATCATAACGATGTACTTTCTGAGGACATTGTATCTTTTCCCAAAAGAGTGTGCTAGTAACACTAACCTATAGTAATTACAAGAAAATTTTGCATAAATGGTTCTGTATTTTAAGATCCTCAACAGGATGGTGTTCCATCAGTTCTGCCTAAGTACATACTTCTGTTATTTCTTTTTGTTAAAAAATAGAGTTGCCATAACAACTTCATGCAAATTTCATGTTACTTATATAGAACGTTATTTTTAGAACTATTTAGAATTTTGGTTTCTTTAAACAGAAAAAATATTTTTATGTAGATAGCACTTTTGTCTTCATCTCTTTTGCTTTTCTTGATAAGAGAATCCAGTGTTTTGTTTCCTTCAATAAGCTGAAGAAAGAAAAGTGGTTTTTTAAAAAAAATCAAATAATTATTCCCCAAACCACAGCTGAAGTAAGCAATCATATTTTCCAGATTCAAAATCATCTTAATAGCCTTTGAAAGGTCTCAACATTGATTTGTTGGATCAAAAATAGTGAATAGAGAAGTTAGGTTGTTCCTCTCAATTACTGCTGAATGATTAGGTTAGACTATCCCTAAACATACCCACCCTAGCACTAACGAGCCTCCTTTTTTGTGCGCTTCAGCAGGCAGTGTCTAAGTGAAACAGGTATTGAGAACCCCTTAAAGTATTTAAGGAGTTCAGGCATTAAAACATTGAAATATGAGTTGTAGCTGGATTTGGTGCAACGTTTTTGGTTTAGATTTGAAAAAGAAAATGAAGTACTTTTTGGAAGTAAGATTATCTGCTGCGTGTCCTATTTTTGTACATCTTAGGATAATTTAAGACTTCCTTATGTGCTTAAAATGAGACCAAAAAAGGAAAGGATGAAGTAGGTTGTTGTAGTTTTGTATCATTATTAACTTTGGTTTCTTTTTGCTTTTCTTTTTCTTCTTTTTTTTTTTTTTTTTTTTTTTTGAGGCTAAACATTCTGGTACACTATATTGCTCTCCATCAGATGAATTCAGTTGTCATAGCTTTCAATATTTATGGTACAGGATTTGTTTCCAAGTTCATAATAATTATGCCACTGCACTGTAGCAGAAAATACACCAGAGGCTTATCTTTGATCTTCTGATGATTGTCCAAGAGGAAGGTTTGGTAGTTTGCTGTCGTGAATGTATTACTTGAGTTTTTGTCATAGCTGACAATAAACGAATGAACTTTGCAAAGTTCACTCTGGTTTTGACTTTATATTTTTTAATATTTTTCTTTAATATGTATGATGGTCTATATAAACTCCTATTTCACTTGCTTAATGCATTAGTGATGCTTTTATCTGTTTAATGTTTTGATGCCTTCACTACCTTTGTTTTTATCTTGTTCTTCTACTACTTGTCTTTTACATAGCACTTTGCTTTTGCATAGTAAGAAATAGGATCTGTTTTCTCTGCGTGTATTTTTGACTTCTAAGTAGTACATGCCATAATCCAAGAAAATGAATGTTAAAAACCAATTTGCAATTTGTCGTAATTAATGTATTTTGTTGTTTTAAAGTAGGAAAAAAATTAATCTCCATCTTTGTGGTGTGTCGCACCATTGATTTTTCAAAGCAAACCCCACCGAAATCAATTGGGAGTGCTGCATGTAAATCCATGCCACACTATGTTTCTTTATTTATTGGTTTTAATTAAAAGGGAAAAGACATTGGAAATCTCAGTACAACACTATGGAGGTCTTTAGGATTTTTATCTAAAGTTCCTCCCTTTTTATGACTCCATCAAAATGCCAAAACAAGATGTTTATCTAGTCATGTAAACCGGATGTGGAAAGTAGATAAATTTAATAAATTGACAAGCTTACAGCATCATTCAAGCGATTAAATGGATTCCGCACCACCCCTTCCCTTCTCCATATCCCCACTCCACATTATTCTTATCTGCAGGATTAGACTCCCTATTAGGTCTTCTGATAAGAGTCCTCCTGCTTTCTGAGACTCACAATTCTCAGGGCACAGGGGCGAAGTATTGTGCCTGTGGGTTCATAGGTTATATCACATACTAAATCAAGAAGAGGATTCGGGTTGCAGTAAAGATTGAGCACAACCTTTAAGAAGCAAGGCATGGAACTTCATTTTAAACTCTGTGTCATGTTTAGATATTGAACCATGTGCACTGCAGTAAGCTAAAAACACCACTTACTTGCTACAAATCAGTCCCTTATCTATGAAAACAAACCAGACCATGTTTTCAGTAAAATTAGCACATAAAACAGTCATGTTACATTCCAAGGGAAAATGAGATATATTGAATAAAATGCTTTTTTAATGTAGCTACAAATAGTGTTTTACTTGTGGATTTCAGCGGGTTTTGTTGGCTTGTGGGGTTTTGTTGTTTCTGTTTTTGTTTTCGGTTTCATGTGTAGAATTTTCCACATGAATCCACTAGAATCTGTTGCAGCTATTTAGGTCACCCACTGGGTTCATTGCAGTCAGAAGACTAAGGTCACTCCTTAAAGATAAAATATCTCCTCACAGCCTGGAGGTCTAAGCTGTGACCGGGGGTCAGCTTATAGGTGAGTGGTGGATATTTAACTTAGAGAAAAATGGATGGAAATTTCCAGTTCTGTACAAACATAATCCCTAAATAAACCAGAGGCCATCAAGGGGTGGCCAGTATCAGCACAGCAGAAAAAGTTTATGCTTTCTTTTTCTAGGGCTGCACATTCAAAGATACAAACAGGTATCTGTACACATTTATACACACACACATTTTCATACTTTTTTTCGACCATTTATGTTGTGTCTATATGAATTTGTATGTACCCCATATGAATAAATTACAAATAGTGCTACTTTCTGCCATTTTGGACACCACTGCGTGGGGCATGTGTTCACTGATAAGTAGAGTTCTCCAGATGACCTCTTGATACTGTTGCAGTCTATTGAGGTCACCCTCAGTAGGTGACCTTACATCCCTTACCCATATGTTTGGGTTCATTGGTTCCAGAAAAGCTTTCCTTTCATTTCTGTGCAAAATCTCAGGCTCTAAACCATCCATGGATTTCAAACAGCAACTTGTTCTGGTTGTACAATAGTAATGTGATCCAATCAATAGTCCTACAGAAATTTAACTCATGGTTCAGGGACGAAAGCACTTAATTTTATGGTGATTAAGTTTCTGTGAGGTTACTGCTACTGTAACTTTAAGGAAACAAGTGCAAGTTATCTATAGTTAGACCACATTAGTTCCAGTGATATTTCTTTTTTTTTAATCAACAATGGATTGGCTAATGTATCTTCTTCCATTTCAACAGGGCAGTAATGATTTACTCACAATGGTATATCATGCCAGTATAAGCCATGGAAATAAGGTTGATTTGTTTACATGTTCCAGTTGGCATTACTTTTGTGACATGGTCTTTAACAGTAGAGAGAGTGTCTATTGAATTGATCCTTAAGTTAAACCAAATAATAAAGATTTTCTACCGGAAAAAATATTTCTCCTCAGATGAAATTTATGCTCCAGGTTGTAACCTGCAGCTGCGTTTTGGTTTCTACGTCACATTTTGCAGACTTGTCAGCAGAGATTTTGTAAAGGGAAACTAACACCAAATAGTTCTATCAAAATTTTATGGTTTAAAAGTATTGTGAATGTCTAGTTTTTTGGAATCCAATCCAATTCTTCTTATAAATATATTAAGTATAGTCCAAGTACCACATGACTTCTTAGCATCACCAGCAGCAGCTATGCAGCATCTGAGGTATAAGCATTTCCTTACTTAGCTGAGTTTAAGATAACTGTTTTTGCATTCATAATCAAATAGAATGAGTGCAGGTTTTTGTATGGATGGGAACGTTTAAACAAAGGATAAGCAGCCCACCAGAGCTGTGAACAATGAGGAAAGAAAATGAAAAAGTTCATCAGCATTAAAATTTTTTGAGAACAAAAGCAGCAATATTTGGAAAATTGAACATTCAATTGGGAGAGCTGTTCAGGAAAAATATATAACTAAACTGGACTGTCTTGGAAATTGGATTTCAAAACTCTCTTTGTTCTCTCAGTTGAAGTATGGTCATGTTTACTTAATAAACACTTGCTTCTCCACTTCTGTCTAAGGCTAGGAAATAGAAAGATGTTTGAATGGAAAAATGAGTAAGTAATGTAGATTTGTAGGTCAACGTTCTGTTTGACCTGTATGAGAAGCTAAGTAATCTTTTACTTGCTGCACAGTTTTTTTGTACTGGAAAACACCGTTCATTCTCTAGACCTAAAATTCTGGCTGTTTTATGGGGTGAATTCCTTCCTATTGATATATGTTTGAGGGTTTCTTTGAAAACAAAACTTTGCTTTTTGAATGGAAATGCAGTTTTAGGTTTAGAAAATACAGACCAGTGTGGGCTTTGTCATCTTGTGATAAGTCTGACTTTACTAGGGGATAAGATGGACATGTATGGTAGCATCCACAGTTCTAAATCTGTGCCATCATAACTCATAAATTCTGTCATTCAGATCTTCCTGGCAGTATGCAGTAATGAAAAATGCCCAAGAAGTAATAGTGGAGGAGCTTCTTCTCAAAATTCTGCAGCAGGCTATCTATAATGGATCATTTCCAAGAGGATTTGAGATTAATATGACTTTTCCTTTTGCTCTTACACTGATGAGATGTCTCATTATGCTCAGCCCTTTTTAATACATGGGCCAAACTAGAAGATTTAATTTATTTATTCTGTAGGTGATTTCCATTTCCTTTTATTTACCCTTTAGGCAAGGTAGCCGACTACACAGCAGCCCCTGCTGTTTGGAAGGGACATGAATGGATGTCTGAAACTTAGTTTATTTGGCATAAGAAATTGAGCCAGTCAGAGCAGCTTCAACATGGCTTAATAATAGAGAAGTAAATCTGTGGGAAAAAAATTCTTCTAGGCCACATATATATAACAAATCTTGCTTCATCTTGTTCAATTTGGGGGGATTAGTCACTGTCCTGGAAAGGTGTGGTAAGACAGGTACAATTCACTGCTTTTGTATTCAAACTGCTTTTTAAATGTCTAGATAAATACTGAAACACTTTCTACACACAAAGCTACTTGAAATTACTGCTGTATTTGAAAGGTACAGCCTCAAACAATCTTTCAAGATTCATTTACTTTGTATGAATTTTCTTCTTTGAATTATCCAGCACCTAACACTAGGGGTTAATGATCCTTTAAAATGACAGACTGGAAGTTTCCAACATGGATATAAGGATACATTTTTGCCACACTTAAGAGTCTAAAGACCGAGTTTTCTACTTGTATTATAAAATTAATAATAATTTTTTGCTTGCTAGTAGAACTAGTGAAGTTACTAGTACTTGCAAGGAGTAGAGATTTCTTCTGCACAGAGCTAGTCAGTTTTTCCCTTTTCTTTCTAAAGTCGCTAACACTTTTGAAGTGTTCCAGATATTGCAATGTACTGATTTTAGAAAATGATTGAGTGTTTAATAGAGCCCATTTAATTCACTTGAAAAGATTCATTAGCTTTAACTTTTTCTATTCCATGGATACGATATAATCATGCTGCAAATACATCAAACTCTTTCTGCTCGTTTTTTACCCGGCCACCATATATGCCAGTTGAAACAGAGAGGAAACAGCCCAATTCCTGTTTGCATTCTTTTAAATCCATTTATAAACCAGTTTGGTCTATGTCCATTATAACTTTTGTTTAATGGTTTATGGCAATTTCTCAAAGAGTCCATAAGCTTCAGCCTCATCAAATATGAAAAATCATACTTTTCGTTGACGAAAACCCCTATGATTATTTATTGACTGGGTTCATTATCTCTTTTAATGTTTCATTACATTAGTAGCATTCTTTTCCCTGGTGGCACGTTTCTGTCCTGATGACGCTAGTTATTCTGTATCTAATTAACAAAAAGTTGTTCATCTGGTAAAAAAAGAAGCAGACAGGTTATTAATATTCTCCTTAGTAAACTGTCCTAAATAATTAATGCAAATAGACTTCCAGGGTTGTGAATTTTGATGAGAAGTTACTCTCAAAGATGAATTATTTGGTTTAGATATTTTCCCTGCTAATCCACAGGTTTTTGTGTTGATTCATGTAAATCTGATTTTGCCTCAGTCTGTTGAGGAGGAGGGGAACACAAAATTTAAGTTTTTGAGCAAATGAATGCCAACAAAATACAACAGAAAGTTAGATTGAGTTAAAACTCTTCTGTAAATCTCTAAGGCATGGCATTCGGATGTGTGATAGAACATGAACCTGCAGTGCTGGGAATTCTCACAGCAAGAACGGTTTCCTTACTGTAATATTTGAGTTCCAACTTTATGTTTGCTTAAAGGAAACTCAGTGCAAACACAAAATAAAGGACTGTGAAAGATTTACAAAAGAGATCACGTTTTCCCCTTTTTAAGCAATCTCTTGGGAGGGGAGGAGGAAAAAAGAGTGCATTTTTGTGGGATGATGCATTCCATCTTTTCATCCATATAGTTTGTGGAATTGTTCCAGCTTCCCTGGTGTTGCACAAAAGCACACAATAATACACTTGTGCAGCTCTGGGGTCTGAGAAGAAAATGAACCCTGCGGATGCCAGCACCCTATCAAGCAACATATCCTGCAAGCTCTACATTGCACATTCACTTCACTTCCTTCCTGGGCATTCAGGCGCGAGTGAACTCAAAACAAATGCCATCAGTCGAGTCCAAAGTGTTCTAAAAGGCTTAATATAAATTCCTTGCTTCTGATGCTGTGATTCAGTTGAACCCTGGGAATTTATGTGTATATTCTGCTGCCATTTTTTTCCTCCTTTCACTGAAGGTTGGGGCACAGGGTTATTTTCAATATGCCTGTTTTCAGCTCTCATCTCCTTTTTTTTTGTTTTGTTTTTGCAGAAAGGCTTATTGGAGAAGAGTTATTTATGCACTTTGAAAGCCAGCACACATCACTCGGTGTCTTGTAATATCAGATGCAGTCCTAGTAGAGTAGCTGATTTTACAAGACACCTGCCTTCATATTTGAGGGCAGGATCAAGCCCTTCCTTGATGACTGAGGACAGAAGTTCACTGCTTATTCATGCTGCTGTATCTAGGTGTGAACAGGAGCTAGAAGTTTAGTCTCTTATGCCACAGGCTGTGTCCTGTATGCTAATCCCATCCTGTCAAACTACTTGAGTCCATTTTTTAATGAATTGATGACAGTTGTTTGGAAAAGTTCGCACTTAAAACTTCTTTTCACAACTTAGACACGCGTCTCTGTTCAGAAATGCAAACATACACTGAGTATCTTTTAACTGGTACAGGACTGCACCACATATCAGCTCTTTAGCGTGTCAGCAAAACGTGCCTGTGTCGCATAGGTGCCAGTGTTGATGAAATTCAATTATTTAAAATTATTTCTGTAGGAAGGCCAAAGATATTGAAAGTATTGAAGGGAGGGCTTCACTTTGGAAAGGGCTTTGCTTCATAATGTATGAGCTTGCTACCATTAACCATGTAAAGAGCAACCTCACATGTCTGTAAATAAGTATAAAAATCTTTCATTTAGTGTTCCCTTCTGGTGATTTTTACAAGAACAGCCAGTTGGAAGCAGGGTTTGAATCACTGTGTATTTGTGTTTTCTTGTTTTCTTCCATGAATTAGGAATTATGAGAAAATGGGAACATGTATTTCAAATCTTTACCTATTCCTGAGGTAACTTAGCTCAAGTACATTTTTATCTCAAGGGAAGATGGCAGCCTATGGAAACCTTAAATAGAGTGGACTGGAAAGGTAGTACTTTAGATTGAATCTAAATACATCCTCTGTCTTATGGAAGCAGCATCTTTTTTTCTTCTTCTCCCCCACCCTCCCCACTTTCTTTTAGAAATGTCATCCTTTTTCCTTTGCACTCAGATTCTTCAAAAAGAAAAAGACAATTGATTTCCCTGGTTGGTGCCATTATCTGAGATGCAGGAAATTCTATTTTTCGTCTAGGACAGAGCTAAGCGAAAGAAACTGTAGTCTGTCTTTTGTAAGTTAAATTAGTAAGTGATGAATAGCTCCAATAAGGAAAAAAAAATCATATCTTCTGTTAAAGAAAATGTGAATATTTGCCTTTCCTCACTCTAAGTCACACAATGTGACCTACGAAAGTTTTCAGACCTGGAAGAAAGTTCGCTGTGGTTTCAGTTGTAAGATTTTCCTAAGTGTTGCAGAAAATAGGCTTCATTGATTTATTTTCTGAAGAGTAAATATGTAGAGCTTTTTTCAATTACCAAATGCTTAATGTGTTGAACTTTGTAAACTGTAACACTATAATCTACGTCACCGTCGCTGTGCAAGTGTGTGAAATAATCAGAGCTCATATACTGAAAATCCTTTCTCATATGGTATTTGCATTGATCGTAACAGTAGGATGACCTGCTAGTAAAAATTTTAGGACTTCGGGACCTACATCTAAGTCTGCAAGCATCCAGAAAAGAAATGTCTTATAGCGGTTCTTAATTTGACCATAATTGAGTTCTGGATCCTTTCTGGATCAAATATATTTTCATTTTGGAAACTTCTCTTTTCCCCCAGCCCTAATACAAACACTTAACAGGTGCAGCATGCAGTGGGGTTGGGAGAAGCAGCTCCTGGACTATAAGTGCTCCCTCTCCTGTTCTCCAGTGGTGGATGCAGCCCTCACTGGGAAGAGCAAGAGACCAGTAGTTGCCTCAGCAAGGGTTGAGTGGCAAAGATATAGGGCTTTTTTCTTTGCTGCCCTCTCTCCCTCCCTTTCCCTTCTTTGAAATGAGAAAATAGGCCACCAATTTAGTGGGAACTGAGTCTGGCCAGGCAGCGCTGTGAGCTTTGTGTGCTCGATGGCTGCCCGCCATTTCCCAGACCATCGGCAGCCCTCTCTTACTGTTTTCCCTGGCTGCATAAAGAGAACATTGTGTCTCTTGGAAGCTCTGGCTCATACCCTGCCCTCTATGTGAGAAAAGGAAATGCTCCTTCTGTTCATGACTTAGCAACGGTTGGCAAAAATGATGTCATATCCATGGTAGCAGAAAGACAAAAAGAGAGAGAGGGACTGCTTTTTCAGACAGATTTTACACACCACACTCTTCCATGAAGGGCTGAACAAAGAACAGGCATTGTAATGCTCCATTTAGAACAGAATACCAGTCTATTTTTTTCAAGCTAGAAAGAAATGGGGTTTATTTATGACTGTGTTTGAGAGTCCCATTTAGTAACATTATAGTATGGTATATATGGGATTATTTCTCTCTAGGTTTGGTCACTTCACTGTTTGCTTCAGCCCCTGTGTTAGAAGTACATGTGCTAGCATGCTCGCCTTTATTCTCTTTCTTTATTGCTGCTATGTACAGGTTCATATTAAGTAAAAGAATATGGGAAATTGTTCGTGAAATGTTACAATCACACAACTGCAGTATTTTGCTTTTGTGATCCCTCACTCTATATTTTAATAATATGGTGTTACTGCACATTGATATAGACCTCAGTGAACTGAGCATCAAAATGTGGGTTTTTCCTGGTCCGTAGTTTTTTTCTCTTCGTTCAAATACACTGCACAATATCAGTGCTCATGTATAATTAATAGCTTTTGGAATAAGCCTGTTCAGGAAGTGTATGTGCATCTATGTGTGTGTTCAAAACTAAAGAGGAAAGAGAGGAGGAACCTGGAAATTTGGGATGTCTTATTATAAAACCAATAACCCTACCCTCCAGTTGAGATTTGAGCAAATTCTAAAGATCAAATTAAGGCCTCTCCCTAGCTTTGTGGTGGATGATGCTATATGATCTTCAGTTATTAAAACTTTGACAGATTTATGATGAAAGCCAACACATTTAATCTCCCAGTCCATCTCTGTTCAGGAGGCCTTTCCCTGGAGAGCAAGGGGTAACCCCCTTGGTTTTACAGCAAAATTTGGAACTCACATATATATAGAGGCCTGTCCTTTTTTGAAGAGCTCTGATGCTGAGCATCCTTTGCTGACTTGGAACACTAAGTTCCATCCAGCACATATTGAATCCAGAGTGCAGACCAGTGCTCTGCATGCATAAATCCCAAACCTGAACTGAAAATAATTTTCTTTCAAATACATGTGCCAGGTTTTCCTGCTTTCCTTGCTTTTTGTCATGTGTGTTCTTCTCGCTTTTTTTTCCTTATAGATGATGAGCACTGCTGTCACTGGGGACACCTAAACCATGTCCCCAGATGTCAGGTACCCAGGTTATTGACAGGTGTCGCAGACTGTGATCGTTACTGTCATGGTCACTACTTTCTCAAGTAGTTCCTAACTTTTTCTAAGAATGAGAAATATCTGGAGAGATTTTGGTTGTCTTCCAAATGCGTGCCTTTGGGAATCAAATGAATATAGCTTTAAAATGAAACAAAAGCTTGAAGTGGGCTTCTCTGAACAATGTAGTATTAATCTGCTTTAGCTGCTTCTCCAGTCTGATTTTCCATTGTTCAGTAAGGCATGGCTTTGTTTTGCAGGTGATTCAAATATTTCTATGAGCATCTTATTTTGAGATAGAGAAAAATTCTGTTGGATCCTGAAACAGTTGTTGCCAGCCAGTTTGGTATAGAGCTTTCTGCCTTCACAGGCTCCTAGAGCATTTTGTTTATTCTTTCTACAAAACAGAATGAACCTCTTTGGAATAGACATTGCCAGCCCTTCTTGAATCAGGTTTGAAATTACTTTTACTGCTGCTGTAAGTTGATTTGGAACAGAATTTCATTTCTATTTTCTGCCAAAATTTTGATGTCATTAATCTCTACTGACTTGAAGCACCATCATAAACACCAGCTTTGGCATGCGTAAGGAGGCAATCTCCCAGGTGCACAAGACACTAGGAACAGGCTCCAGAGACCCTCAAGCATCAGCTACAGATTAAGTAACACTGGTTTTGTGTTTGCAGTGCTTAAAATGTGGTCTACTAAATTTGGTATCCTTTTGGGTTGGAATGGATTTAAACTGTAGCCACAACAGCAATTTTTAATAGTATAATTGTTTCTGAGATATCGGAGAGAAATTGCACAGGTGGCATATGGATCCAAAATTAGCATTTGAACTTTGTGGAGAGCCGAATATGATCATTTCTTGTAGCCCTGTTAAGAATTTTTTGCAGTCCTTGAGGGAAATGCTCTCTGAGTTTTTGATATTTTTCAATTTTAGATAAAATTGTTGCGGTCTTCATTAAATTTTTTTTGTGAATGTTCTGATGAATTTATGGTAGGAGCACAAATACATCAAGGATAAATAAACAGAGGTTCTCAAAGTGTGTTCTGTTTGTTAATTGGCTATGTCAATAGCAGATGGACATTTTTCCCTGTCTACATGTCCTTATGTGCCTAGAGCTCCTTCCTCTTGCTGAAAATTTAGTATCAGCCAAAAAAACAGACTAGAGAATGTCCTGCTATTGCAACATTAATCTTTTCTGAAGGATTCTCTGATGACAAAAGATTAGGTTATTTTTCTCAACTGCCAGATAGCACGTGCTTATCTAAGGAAGGAACACGAGCTTTTTCCTGTGCCTTTCCAACACCTGTGGAAGAATTTGGGATCCGTAAACATTGTGTGGGAGATATTGCAAAATTTGGATTTTTTTTAGTTTGAATGAGAAGGCTGAAAAGAAACATGTATTATTTACTCTTGAAAGGGAGGGAATAGCTATTTCTAAAATTGCAGAAAGGAGGAGTCCATTGCACAAACTTTTAATTAATTTGAATTAGAGAAAATTTATGTTCTCCTGAAAATAAAGACATAATTTTAAAAGTACTAAGGAAAGTACACCAAAGTGAACATGGTGCAGCTTGACTTGAATACAGTCTTTCCAGATCCCAATTTTCTTAAAGGTAGGGAGTTCACTTTATCAGAGAACCTGTAATAAAAACCAGTCCTCTCAAAGAGTGAATGAAAGAGCACCTCTTCTCTTTTAGCATGTACTCAGAGTTCTGAAAGTTATCTCTTCGTGAAGACCATATTTATATCATCAGACTTTTCTATATCAGCCTTTCAATCTCAACGACATCCTCCTTCTCTACTGAAAGGTTACTGGCATTTCTGTGAATCCTACCTTCTGTGCACCCAGGTGGAAATTGTCAGTTTTTCTGAAAGAAGCTGGGTCATGGAAGAATCCTGACCACAGTGCCCTGCATTTGCATCCGAGGGGTCTGAACTGGCTGTCACAATCAGGCCCTGTTCTGTGACTTCACTGGACTGAGGTGTAGTGACATAACCTGCAGCTGTGGCCCAGTGGATTTACTCCCTGATTTATTTATCCTCAGGAGCATGCCTGTCCTAGATGCCATGTAATAATGAAAAATGCAGCAGCAAAGGAAGCAAGCCTTTCCTTAAACAAAGTCAAGATATTTTCTTATCTTACATAGAACCAAACCTTTTGACAACTCTTACAGCACACAACGCTTCTGAGGCCTCAGGGCAGGATATTGGAGTCAGCCAATACACTAGAATGCAGCTGAGATGTGCTTCCGGACAGTGTAGTAGGTTTTTTTAAGACCACACAGCACAAGGTAGTGCCATTTTGACTTTACCACGTGCACAGGTGCAGTCAAACAATATCAGTCTGTTGTCAGCGTGCTGTTGTTCCGAGACATCAGATCTTGCTGTCAGACTTCATGAGTCCCAGCCTCCTACATCTGCACTGTTGAACTCTACTTCATGTGAACTTCTGCATCCTCCCAAACAGATCTTCCTGTTTATTCTTACCTCCTCTCTTGTCCCTGTATATCCACTGCATTTTTATGTTTCCACACTAAATCTGATGCCTGTTGATTCACTCTTCCTTCTGGTCTCTCTCCTTTGATGCCCATTACTTTCAAGGTACTGTAATGAATTCCTTGCTTGTTAACATTTGCATCTTTACTGTTTGCTTGTGATACAAGCCACTTCTTTTCTTTCATTTTAGCATGATCCTTGCTTTGCCTTCTCATTTCCTTTCTTTGTTTCCATGTTGACATATTACAGTGGGAGTGTTTCCTAGTTTTGGCCAGGACCCAGAGGTTACTCTGTACCACCTCACATCATTGCCAGGGATGAGGAGAAAGGGACTCTCTGGCTTCCGAGAAGAAGGGCGTGGCTTCTGGCCCTAAAAACATGGGGCATTTTCAGACATTGTTCATTGTCTCAGGCTCTATATTGAGCATTTTTGTATGTGGATCACTGTCTCTCTTGTATACTTTTGTCACTAATATTTTGTCAGTTTCCTTCTTTCATTGCCGTTTCCAGTAATTTGTTCTTATCTCAACCCGTGATCTGCCTTTTGTGCCTCCCATTGTGGCGAGGGCGGAGGGGAGTGGCTCATGGTCTTTTTAGTGGGAGTACTAAATTGGGGAATACCATTCCTAAACCAGGACAGAATGTGAGCTCTTTGGGACAAGAAGCCTCCTCAAAAGCCATGAAAATGGTGTGAAAAGTATACTACCTCAGAATTACTTTTTAGTAGTCTGGTGTGCTAGAGTCTGTCAGGGAACACAGTGTACTTACTGTCCTCTTGACTGTGATGGGTTTTGCATTCCAGATTTGTTGCAGAAGTTCTCCACGGTGTAATAAAGTACCATGTTACTAGCATGAAATTGCGTGCTAGCATGAATGTCAGCAGTTTGTACTTGGTACTCTATTTTTTGCATGCATGTTGTCACTTTCATCGGGGACATCGAGAAAGATAATGCTAAAGGAGCATACACCATATATTCACTTTCAAGAGAGTATCTCAAATCTTTGAATTCAGGAGAAGAGAAGCCAACTTACCTGGAGTGTTAACCACCATTCACTTCTGAATTTTTTTTTAAGCGTTCTATCTTTAGGCATATCTGTAATTTCAGTCATTGATATGGGGTTTAATTTGGTTTCATTGTAGCATATCTTTAAATGCCTTCAGTAATTTTTGTATTTGTTTGTTTGATGGAATAAAGGCTCCACTTATTGCCAAGCATATCAAGATACCATCATATGTAGCTCTGTGTTTAGTTGAACCTGCTATTGAGCAATTCTTTCTTGTGATTTGCTTTCTGTGTCCAGGACCTTTCAGTAATTTTTCAGAAAGTTCACAAAATTAACAGCATTCCCTCATTTGCAGAACAGACTAATGCTTGATGCTTAATGCTTGCAATTTCAGTATTGGATGAAGCATTTGTTTGAAAGAATGTATTACCGATGCATTTTGGCTTGCTGCTATCACTTTCCCCAAATCAGGCCAATATTTCAAAACTGAGCTTGCCAGTATCTTTGGCACTCTGTTGTCCTGGCACCTGATGTCTGTACCGCTAAGCACTTGATACCTTGGCTGCACTTCTGCTATCTATCAAATATCTGGACCAGTAGTATCAAAACAACAAAGTAATGCTTTGTGGCAGTTCTTTTGAGAAAAGAAAGAGTAGTATTTCATGAAATCATCTAATTACAAATACTGTTAAAACAGCTGTGGTTCCTGCTGTTGAAATCAGGTATAGAATCTAGGTATAGCACAGAGCCTGACATCATTCATGAGAAATCATGTAAGCTCAAATTGAAGCCCATAAAGTGTCTAAATTTTGTTTGTGTTTGTGATTGATACACTTTGACATGAAAGTGAGCAGATGTAGAACTGCTTATGGGAGCAATACTAGTTTCTGCCTAGACTCAGTTATTAGGTGGCTTCATGAAAAAGTAGAAATTGCTCTGGGAGACAGAGGTTGCTATTTTTAAGAAGTAAATGCTTCAGTCTTGGCATTCAGAGACTCAGCTCTGTGGGAAGCCAAATTCTGTAAATTTAATATCTGGAATAACAGAAAAGCTCAAGGAGTGTTGCCAGGTGCATTCAGCTGGCATGTCTCTGAAGTCCTTGGGTGAGATTGATATCATATGAGCACACGTTCTATTGTATTGTATCCAGAAATTAAAAGCTATTTGTCGTGGTTTAACCCCAGACGGCAAATAAGTACCACACAGCTGCTCATTCACTGTCTCCCAGCACTGGGACTGGGGAGAGAATTAGCAGGGTAAAAGTGAGTAAACGCATAGGTTCAGATAAGAACACTTTAATAACTTAAATAAAATACAATAATAGAAACGGTAATAATAAATTTTAATGAAAGGCAAATAACAAAGAGAGAGAAATAAAACCCAAGAAAGACAAGTGACGCAAATGAAAATGATTGTTCACCATCAAATGACCGATACCCAGGCAGTCCCCAAGAAGCAGCCCCCTCCCGCAAGCTTCCTCCAGCTGCATACGCTGAGCATGACCCCACAGAGTCTGGGATGTCCCTTTGATCAGTAGGGGTCAGCTGTCCTGGCCACATCCCCTCACATCTACTTGTGCACCCCCAGCCCACTCAGTGGTGGGGTGACAAGCAGAAAAGACCCTTGATGCTCTTTGAGTGCCGCTCAGCAGTAACAAAAACATCCCTGTGTTATCAGCACTAATTCCAGCAAAATCCAAATCACAGCCCCTTACCAGCTACTGTGAAGAAAATTAGCTCTACCCCAGTCAAAACCGGCACACAGTTGAAACAATGCTTGCATTCTTGCTGGAGTTCTCAGCTGTCTTTCTGGTTTTGTATCTATTATTGTTCTGTTCAAGTCATTCTAGAGTAAATAGTTAAAATGTTAATTGGCATGAATTTGTGCGGTGTAAGGTGTATTTTGAAGAGGGTTCTTACGGAGCCATCTAGTTGATGCTACTTAGTTTCAGTAAGAAATGCTTGGATGATTAAAATAATTATTTTTAGACAAAAGTGAAAACTGCCCTGTTCTTGAACAGGAGGAGACATTACATGTGGAGGTCCTGTGTAGCTCTCCATTATTGCTCACTTGGCTACAATATTGTTTCTGTCAGCTATTGACTCCATGTAGAAGAGGGTTTGTGGCTCTCTTCACTATTCTTTCATGCTCATAGTTGTTCTGCTCCACTTTATGAGGTATTAGTGCAGGTTGTATATATATGATGTATGTATATTCTATGTACTTCTGTATTTGTATTCCTCACGTCATCAGGAGAGACGTGGCAGCACTGTGACTACTGTGCTGCAATATAGTGTGCTGCTATCAGTCCTGACACGTGTTGGCTTATATTCGTTATTCCTGGGACGGGGTGAGTAGGACAGGGATTTGCTGCCTTAAATGTGAGCACTTCCATGTACTTCACAGTGATCTGTAGACATTCAGACACCTCAGACATGAGGTGGATCCATGCCTACCGTAAGGATACCGAGTTTCTTTTTTGTCCCATAAAGTTTGGATCCTTGTCATTTTCCTCCAGGGATTCTTAGCATATTCCATTAGCTCTCTACCACAGTGTATGCAGAATTGCATTTTTGAACATGTTTCTCGTGACTTCATTTGTTGGAGAAGGGCAAAAAGAGTGAAAATTTTATAAAATGAAAATGTTTGTCTGTGAAAGGTGATTCTTTTATGTGGAGAAAAATTCAAGTGATTCATTCTGCATTCATTGCCTTTTATGAAAGCAGTCCCATTTTAGGGTATGACATAAGTACAAATATACTACATTTTGCTATAGCTTTGTCTAAAAATCAATGAGTGGATACCATTATGTTTGCTGAAGAAGAATAAGATTAGGATTAGAGATTAGAAATATCTGTCTTTCCAATCTGGAAGGGTTAGGTGAAATGATCAGTACATCAATTCTATATATTTTTTTTTTGATCCTTGTATCACTCTTTGTTAGTGAACATGAGCATGATGAAAAAGCAGCTGGAAGCACATTGTTCTTCTTAAATTCTTCAATTTGCTTGTATACTCATGAGGCTATCGATATCTAGTAGGATACATCACAGATGGTATAGTTACTATTTTATTATGCCACATAAACTCAGTTGTTCAGGTAAACTAAGTAAAAAAATAGATTCCAGTTACATTACCGTAATGATTTTACAGCACGTAATTTTAAAGTATTTTTTTCCTTATTCTGTGTCTCCTCATAACCACCAGAAGGAGTTCTGCCAAAAATGTCAGGTTTGGTGCATTGCATATCTGCCTTGTGGCTGGTCACAAATTGCTGCTTTCTTTCACAGCCGTATTTCATGCATTTGGAGTAGCAGTAGGGGGAATACCTACTTTTTTGACTGAAACTTCACAGAAAGAGAGGTCTGTGTTCCTTTATCCTAGCCAAATACTTGAATAGCAAGTACAAGGAAGCTCTAAGTTCTTGCTTAGTAGCTACAACCCAACAGAGAGAGATAAATAAGCCACGGGTTTAGGGTCGCTTCTACCTATTAATTGGTAATAGGAAATAGTATCTTTTTCCACATGTATTTACTGCTTTGTGTTCTTGTACAGCTTCCGTTACTGCTCTTAAATTGCACTCATAAAAAAGGGGAATATCAATATTCCTGCTTTACTGATGGGAAATTGAAGCATCAAGTCTTTGTCTAGCCCAAAATCGCATAGGAAGCTAACAGCTGAGTAGATCACCCAAGGAGTACTTTTGTAAATCCCAAATCTGGAATCACCATTTTACAGCCCCTGAATTATTCATTTCCCATTGGAAATAATTACCATAGAGAACTTATGCATTTCCAAGGCTGCTACCAGGTAGAACACAAGCATGTCATAGTATGGTTTCTATGAGACCTATGTAAGACTTTCTTTAAAACCTATTTCATGTGTTACATTAATGTATATATTAGGGATTGACCTTTGTTGTTTCCATGCATTGCATATGAAATATATAGTCTCAAAAGAAATAATGAATACATATATCTCATCAAAGAGAGGTAAAGCATAGCCAAACTTACTACAAAATATCTTGGCTGGGAAATTACAGTGTTTCAACAGCAGCAGCCCAAACATGCACTTTTCGAAGGGAAAGGAGTTCTTCATCTCTGACATTAAAGGTGAAAATCTTTGCTGTGTGTTGGTAGCAATAGATAAAATGTAGTTCTGGTATTGGGTAAACAAAAATTTTGCTACACAAGTTACTAGTAAATGTTTCTCTGATATGTCAAGTAACAAAGAGTGTGAAAATAAACGTGTTCAAGTGGTTTTGAGCTGCTGAATTTTTTTTCTTACACAAGTAAAGGTTCAAGTTAAATTATACAATTAATTATGCTTCATTTTCTGATTTACAGTTCATTAGATTTGATTTTAGGAAGTGTTTAAGGGATAGCAAAATTATTTAATATGTGTAACACCACTTTCATTGTCCTCTATTTCTCGGTCTCCTGAAGCAAGTACAAGTGAGAAGCTGCTACATGGATAATTATTTATGTGCATGTGGTGTGGTGTAAAGAACCTCTGTGTTCCAGACAACGAGGTCTTGACATCAGCACAGTACAGAGCATGGTAAGAATAGAAAGAGAGCAAATTCACGACTATACAGTACAAATATAAAAGTTTCAGAATTGAAAATTAATGCCATAGCTAAGAGAGTGGTCAGGAGAGAAGCCATGGGCTTGCAAATATGAAATTCAAAGGATACCTTCAAGACCGGAGGATAAAAAACTCTTCAGAAAGGAATATCCAAGGCATGTCAGAGGTCTTTCTTGCCTTTACTACTAAGGTTTCAGGAACATTATTTTGAGCAGTGAATTTGTTATGTCAGTGAAATTGTTATTGTTCAAAACATGACATTCAGAAACATCATTGTAACATACTTGTTACAAACATGATTTGAAATTAGCAATTCTTCTGTAGAGCACTGGTTAGCCACTTGTGTGTTCCTATGCCTGAGTGAGATTACAAATTTAGGGAAGTGTATACCTCTGTTCCAAACTGCAGAGAAAAGAATTTCATAAACTCCTAGGAGATTGCTTACTCTCATTTACCACTTTAGAAAAGGACTAGAGGTGCTGGCTTTGTCTCAGTGTGCTATTATCTACCAGAAATTGTAACAGCGGCAAACAATTCAAAACCAATCACCACTGTGTGCCCGATGACTCTGCTGACTTACTGAGCTCTTATTGCCAACTGCTCAGCTAAAGGCACTAAGGCTGCTGCTGGTGGCTGGCCATTCTATCAGGTTTTTTACTGTCTGGCTTAATAATTCGGTGGAAGTTAGCAGTAAGGGATAAAACATGGTAAAATTTGAAGAATTTCAGGTTGACTTTTTGTTCTGTGAATTGCAGTGCATCACCTGAGCTATGATCAGTGCCCTGTTTGTGCTCTGAGCCCAGAGTTGTGAAGACACTTTGCTTAAACCTTTTCGAGTGTGTGCAGCACCATTTTGCAAAGACTGGGTGGGCCGCCAGTTACCCCAGCATTGCTCTCACTGATCAGCTGAGTATCAGCTGATGATAACACACCTACACGTACTAACTTTGGGATATATATGAAGCCTTGTACAGTAACAATTACAGTGTCAAATGCTAAAGAAATTAAAAATAAATGTAAGAGGTTGTGTAAGTTTGTGGGCGATCTTTTATTTCATGATAGTCTGTGCAGGTGCTCACATGTTGTTCTAGTTGCTGGTTCAGGAAATCTGATGGAACCAACACATTGTGAGGGTGAAAGGAGAGTGGGAGTGAAGCCAAAAGAATTTGGTCCCTTTAGCCTAGAAAAATGAAGATCTGAGAGGGAATATAACTCCTGCCTACAAATGTTGCAGAGATGAGAAATATTACAGCAATGAGAAGAGCTAAAGAACTATGTTGGTGTAAAACCAAATGGGTATGAACTGTCCAAAGATCAGTTTAGGACTCAAAATATAATTCTCCTAACCATTGAAAGCTGCTGTTCTAGAACAAGTTTTGTGGGTGTTAACAGCCTTAACACTTTTATGATAGAGCATGATAAATTTGAGATAAGGATCGTAAGAAGTAGCTGTCTATAGATGTAAATATCCATACTTGGTGACTTAGGAAGTACACTTCTGTGATGCCACTTAACTTTAGTTTTTATTTATTTGATTTATTTATTTAAATTATTTCTTTTTCTCTGGTTTCTGTTTTTTTCCTAGAAGTCAAAACAAACAGGGTAAAGAGATAAAAATATAGAAAGCAATCATGAGATTTTTAAATTCTGTTTTAGAAGAGGCACAGAAGGAGGTTTTGCAGTATGTTTGGGTTTTACTGGAGGTTATTTTTAAAACATTTTCCTTTGTTGATAAATAAGGTTCCACCTTTACATAAACCAAGATATCAATACTATGTCAAAATAAAAATAAACAAAATGTGAGATGTAATTCAAATATTAATAGGCTGGTACCAAATTAATACAATATGCAATCATGTTTGTACCCTGCATTTGATGAAGTTAATGATATTTTCTCTGTTAAAAATGGAAGTGAGATGGGATAAAGACAAAGTATGCAAACTATTCAAATGATAGGAAAAAATTTCGTCCAAGACCTGAATTATGTGTGTCCAGTTAATTTTTACATAGCAGCCATTAAGAACTGCTGTGCTCCAGAAGTCCAGTTTTTTATATAGGTAAGTATATTGTTTTGGTGAATTTGACCATTTTAATTTGCTATACTAAGAAATTTGTTTTCCAACATAAATCTTCAAATGAGAATTGAATTTTTTCAAAGCACTGCTTTAGTGCAACTATGTTGTTTTGTATTGGGGAGACTCAAACTGTTGCACGTACTTAGCTCACAGTATAAAACTGTTAGATCAAAATTCTCCTTCCATTTACACTTATGCAACCACACTGAATTAGTAACTCAGCAGATTAATATTTAAAGTGTTGCTCAAGGACTTCGTTGCATAAATCCCATTAATGTTAATTCCTAGGCACTGTGCTGAAAATGTACCTTTAAGTGTCTGTCAGACCAGCAATTCTTATAAAAACTTATAAGCCAATTTAATTTGGAAGTAGCAGTCTAGCCCAGTGCAAATGCAAGTTATTAAATATTAATTCTTTAAGAAATCAGTCTCAGGCTTTTCATCTAGAAAATAATTGTTGCCAATATATCTTTCATTGATCTAGGAATCTTCTCTATCTGTTATTTCAGGGGATTGTTAGTTTTTTACTACCTAAGCTTATGTTTTCTGTTGATTTAACTTATCTGTCATTCTCATCTGAGAACTTTTTTCTTACTTAAGTACTGTTGAATATGTAGAGAAAAACAAACTAAAAAATGTTGTTTGTAAGCTGTTTAGTCATCTTAAGCTATATTAATAATACATCCTTGATTGTTAATCTATTGAGAAGTACTTCTTTTTTGTTTCCAAGTTAAACACACTTTTGAGAAATGGACAGTGTGCCAAAATCTATCCTTTTTTTTGCAATCTTTGTTAAGGTGTATTTAATACTTGAACTTCAGAATGTGTTAACAAAACAGATACGTACCAGTAAGAGGTCTCAAAGCTTAGGGAAGGAAACCTGTTAACTACCACAGTCATAATATATTTGCTGAAAAAAAAAAATCAGATGCTACTGATTCACAGAGATAATTTCCATGGAGGAAACCTCAAGTCAAGATACTTAAAACAAAAGGAGAGGCCTAGGTTCAGGAGTGTAATTGCATTGAAGCTTAGAAAATGCGGGTAGAAAGGTTTTTAAAAGAGAGACAGAGCCATAAGTTTTGTTCGGGCAGGGTGAACGTAGCGTTATGGTTTATCCCAAATGTGCTTTATCAGTGCTAAATCTGATTCAGGCCTCAAATATGCTATTTTAAAATTTATATGACGGCCATTTGATCATGACATCCAGCTTGCAACGTACCTTCAGTGGTGTGAAATGGTTTAACAGTGGTTTCTCACATTTGTGGGACCGTGTATCAGAGCCTGCTGCTGCCACCCCCCAAAGTAGTGTGGAACAGGCAGGTGGTCCCACAGGAGCAGTGCCTGGGAAGAGCAGCCAACCCCCTGGCCCGTGCTGTGGTGGCCTCCAACATCTCCCTGCTGCTTCTGCTGCTGCAACACTTTCCTGAGCGGCTCCCGCTCTGGGGGAGAGCTTCATTTTGAGCAGGAAGCACATTTTGAGGGGATGGCTTCTTCCTTGAACCACTACAATTTCCACACTCAAGGAGACTCTGGGGGAGGAGATAGCGTTTCTCCACACCACAGGCCGGCAGGCCTGACAGAAGCGGCGTGACAAGGCTGTAAATGAGCAGACTTCCTGGTACATTCAGGTCTTTTGTCAAGACCCCCTGTACAAGCATTTTGAATCTGTTTTTCTGGAGATTCCCAATAAGGTGAACCAGATTCTATTGTAGACAAGTGTTATAATGCATTTCTGCTCTTGTTCTGGTTCATTTTTTAATGCAAAGTTTGCTTTCAAGTTTTCTAATATCTTCCACTTATCAAAACAACAGAAGCATTTTTCTTCTTTTTTGATATTTTTCTTTTGGAATGGTGTCAGGTGGTACAGCTGGAGCCCCCCATGTCACAGACTTACTTGAAAGGAACTATCTGAGAAGCTTTGCAGACTCTTAATGTTCATACAAATGAAGGTTTGGGGAACAATTTTAAAGGGAGAAGGAAGCTAACTAATGTTTCAGAAAGGAGAAGCCAGAACACTCAGGTAACTGAAGGTCCATCATTTTACTTTCAGACTCAAGTAATGGAGACCTAGAGAAGGATAATCTTAAAAACAACTAAAAATTATTTGTGAAAAATCTATTTTAAGTATTATATTTACCATTTTCATTAGGTTAAAGATTTTGTTAGAAAATTAATAATGTTGGAATAAACAGGCTTACAAAAGCCTTTTGCATAGTTTAATAAGGCAACAGATCTCAATGTACTAGAAGAGCACAAAGTACATGGCATAGTTTTTTGGTTATGTGAAAGATCTCAAATGTCAAATGATGAATAAACTGATAGATTATAACAGAAAAATTATGTTTAAGAGAAAGTATTCTTGGTTGTATTTAAATTTTACGAAACAAGCAACTACAGAAAAATTAGAGATTGAGTAACTGTAAATAAAGAGAGAAAATATCAGTGATGCCAAATAACCTTGCTAAGCTGACAAATTAAGAAAAGAAAAACTAGGCATTTCATTAGGGAAATACATCTGGAAAAGGGACATTAATTATATTTATAAAAACGAGGAATCTATTCCTCAAAAGTGCTTAGTCTGGAAAAGATTCAATGGGTCATATTAAATAATCAGTCTGACACTGATCTCGGTGCAATTCTATGGTATACAGAGCTAAAGTGATCCTATCCACTATCAGGTGGATATCACATAAAGAAAAAAAGGACCTTTATTCCCATTTTTGGCTGCGTGGTAAGAGTTTCTGCAGTGCTTCTGAGGAGTTTCTGTAGTTCTGAATCCAGTGCTTGAAGAAGTTGAATACTGTGGAGGGTTCAGTAAAGAGTCCCATAAATCTCATCAGAAGGGATAATAGATGTCAATATATAAAGGAAAATAGTTTCATGGAGTACAAAGAAGTAAGTGTAAAGTCTTCTTAGTTTATTTGTGAAAATCTTAATATATGACTTAATGAGTATAGCTACATATTTGGGATACAGAATTTTGATTGTAGTGGGTTTTTGCTGTGTCAGACAGTGGCACTGAAGACAAGAAAATACAGTATTTTTAACAGCGATGGAAGTTAAACATTGTCTCACGTTATCGAGGGTTGTGATGGATTCTTCATCACAGGCATCTTTAAAATAAAAGCTGAATGTTTTCCTAGAGGACAAAATTGTGTTTGACTTGAAGCAGAGTTAGCTGAGTAAAGTTTTTTGGAAGGTGTGGCAAGCCACGTGTACATAGAGGTTCTTTCTCTTTTCAAATATGTCAGTCAGTTAAACATAACAATTTCTGATTACTTCCTAGGCTTTCTACAAGAAGCATATTTATAGCCCCATCATTCTAAAAGTTTATGTACAATTTTCTAAAATGATTTTTCTCTTTTTCTCTTCTTGAAGTAATTAGTGGTTTTTAGTCTCATTTTCCGTTGAAGCATGGAAAGGTGAAATGACTTGCCTGATAAAGTACAGCTCTTCTTATTCCCAGGCCAGTTTCCTACAGTACCCCGTTTCCAAAGTATCACAAGTCATATTTTTGTAGGAAGTCATATTCCTCAAAGGATTCAGGCGTTTATGCTTTTTTGGCCAATGCCTTTGATTGAAGAGGAGTTATTTGTATGGACGTTGTACACATATTTGAGACTTAAGTTGAATAAAGACATGCTATTTCATGCACTGAGTGGCAGAAAATCACAGACAAAATTAACAAGTGAAACTCTTGTTCTCCTTTCCTTTTCTTCACCATTGAAATAAAAAAAAAAACCAAAAACATAAAGAGGTAAAACATATGGACCATTTCAAGAATTCGGTGTAATTGATGTCTTTCTAAATTGGGCAAGTATTTATCCCTGCGTCCTATTGAATGGTGTAGTAATTTAGCTCATGGGAGCAAATCTTCTGTGTAAAAGGAAAATTGCATGATCACTCCATCTTATTTTAGCTACACTGTTGGACATAGTCACACTTATTTCTCGTTTGATGAGTTCTGTTACTAGCCTTTTTAATTTCTTCGTGTCATTGCCAAAAAGCTAGCTTTATGCAGTACTGCTCACGTAATCCGCCGGCTTTCCACGGAATACCGTTGGAAGATGCCAGAAATCTTTAACTGTGCTTTTATCCTTTCACAAAGTAAACTGCACAATTTGTGGAAACAGTATTTACCTGCCAAGGACTCTTTATTGATCCCACTCAGTGCTTGCTACCTTTGGCACAAGTGGTAATCATGCAGACTAAAATAGCGCTCCTGAAGCACTTCCTTGGTCTTTATGACCCCCAAAGTACTGCTTGCACAAAAGCAAAACCACTGCCTGTTAATCATTTTGCACTTTATATTTCTTACCTGACAGGCATAAGTTTATCAAAATTTTTCTGAACACCCCTAGTTTCAAATAAATAGAAATTTAGTCTATCCAGAGATTAAATTCTCTGGTTACTTATTTTAAAGTGGGCTTTAGATGTGCCCAACTTTGATTAATAGAAGATGTTTTAGAAGATGCTTAGAAATTTCCCAAGGTAAATTCTGATGTCTTCTCAAAGTTTGTGCCATGCTCGTGTTGTCCCAGAAGTTCCTATTTTCTTGTGGTTTTCGTCACCACTCCTTTTCATAATTATTATTGGCCCACGACAGTATTTCTTCTCAAATAAATATCTTTCAAATAAAGCCTGTGGGTTTTTTCCCTTCTGAGCCAGTCTATTAATTTCTCCAGTTTCATTTGTGAGGAATGTACTTAGTAAGTCCTGGTGGGAGAAGGCAAACTGTTCTTCTTTGCACCAAAGAGTTCCTGGAAAGATACTTAGCTGCTAAAGACAAAAACATTGATATGATAGATTGCTGACAAGGCTTTTTCCAGCCTGAATAAACTTACACTTTACAGAATATTATTTCATGATATGTTTTTAAATATGCTTCTTATTTACCTCGATTAATCTCTGTGAGTCTCAAAAAAACCACCAATTCATTCCTATTGGCCAGGTTCTAGTACATTTAGCTGCTTAGATTCCTATTTCAGACAAGAAATTGTAATCATGATGTTTAATATGGAACCATGTTTCTAACCAAGCTGTTTTAGAGGATTTTATTGCAGTTTCTATAGTTATTGTTATAACTGTTGATAACAATATTGTCTAAACAGTAAAAAAGGAGGGAGATAGAGCAAAGTTTACAAGCACGTAGACCCTACAGTGGAAAACTATATTTCAGTTTGAAAATGACAGACATTCACTTAATCATTGTCCCTAGCTGATATTTAATTAAAGCGTATATGCAATTTGAATTAAATGCCTAGTCAATTTGAAGGTCATGTCAAATTGAGGTTTTTGTAGATAATAGACTAGTGAAATATGTTTTAAAGTGATTGTTATTGGTGTTAATGATTAGAGAAGAAAAGAACGATGCATACTGAATCATTCATTCATATATATATGTGTGTGTGTGTGTGTGTATACATATAAATGTTCGGACTCTTTCTGAGTTTCAGAGGGGTGTCAGTGTACCAAAAAATATAGACTAAATAGTGCCCCATATCATAAAATGTCATTTTGTGTAATAGAAGTCCTTGGCACATAGACAGCTTCCTGTCTAAAATTTCTGTGTGAATGCCAAGTAAACTGTTAAAGCAAGTTAAATATCTGTGGAGTGTCCAGCATAAAATCCCTGCTTTCCAATGTTACTTATAGCCCACTGTAAGGTCCTTAGTATCTCTCTTGCTTACTTTTCACAATAGCAATTATTTTACTGAAAACACAAATCCTAGTTAAGTTAGTCCTTATCAAAGAAACCAGACCTGGCCTCTATGGGGAGAGTTTTGTACACAGTAGAACAGCGCTTCCTGCCCACTCTTCTTAGTTCTTAATCTTTTCCACTCCCCACAGGAAATCCAGATCATGCTTTAATAGGCTAAATATCATGTGAAACATTATCAGTGGAATTGCTACTAATTATGAAATGCTGTAGTCTATTAATTCTGAATTCTCTGGTTTCTGGGTGATCCTGGTTTGCTTCCTTCTTTCCTTGTCGTGATGGGATTTTCAGAGCTAGCTATGTGTGTAGTTTGTGTGGACGCCATACCTTACTGTCGGAATTGTGTTATCTGGCACATTAAGGCACCCCATAAACTCATTCAAAAGAGCCTTTCACCTTTCTTCTGAGAAGATGAAAGCCCTTTTCTCTAGAAAAGCAACTTAAGTCTGACCAGGAGGGTGGACTTAGAGATTCTAGACCTTATTCCAATGCATATTTAATTCTGAAATATCTAGCTGGTAACGAAGAAAGATAGATATGGGAAAGAAATTAAAATGAAGCCTGCAGCTAGCTGCTTAAAATTATCAGAGCAAGGGAAAACTCAGTGGCTGGTTTCCCAGATGCTATTGCTCATCAAGGCTCCGGGCCAGTGAAGAGGGAGCATTATGGAATTTGGTTAATAGAGTTATATATGATGTATTACAAAACTCCTGTAATAAGCCTTTGCAGAACTGTTTCTTAGCAGTTCATTTGAAGTCGGATTCATACGTGACACCTTCCAAAAGTAATTCAGCGCCACTGAAACCAGCATCTCTAAACAATGCGTTCAAATATATGCACGAAAGGGTAGATCTGGGCTTAATTTTAATATTAATTTACATGCATTCAGAATTACCTAACTCCCAAATATTGTTGTTAGATTTACTTGTGCTCTGAAAATAGAATACAAATGCCTTCGATCAAACAGAAGTCTGACACTTAGTTTCCAGTTGTAGCTGCAGTTTCTTTGAAGTCCTGAATTGGCCAAAGTTAAGGAGAAAGGTTTGCAAGCCTTAGGACACCTCTCATTGAAACTGATATGCGATATAAAAAAGGAAATCAGGTGAAGTTATCTTTCCATTGAGGTATCCTTGGAAACATTTCCTCAGTACTTCAGCACAGTAAATTTTAGTGGCTTTACAGAGAATTAAGGATTTCTGTGTTTTCCTCTAGAATCTCAGGTTTTCATTGCAGAAGTGAATTTGCTGGAGTAGACTAGAAGAGGAGAAGAAGCTTAGTCCTGATTAGACAGGTTGAAAAGAAGATTATTGTTGAATCCTGGAAGTTCATTGTTGCCCAGAGGACTAGTGAAAATGAGAAAGGTTTCTGTGATGATCTGAATGTGCTTTGGATCATTTTTATTTTGGCCAAGTGATAAAGAAGAACACTGATTTCAGGGATGTAGGAGAAAGATTTAAAACAGTGCTGTATTTCTTAAGATTTTGGGTTCCTAGCAGATGGAGATGTAATGGGGTATTGCAAAGGCTTTTTCATGTGCTCTGTCCTAGACATAGGCCTAAGAAAAACAAATTGCTCTTTGCACTTCTGCATGCAGCAGGATCAAGGATTTTAATGTGTGTATTCTATGATACTGCTGGCTCTTCGTTTGTCCAAGGAGCTGGCCGTGGCAGCTTACACCATTATGAGTTCATCACTGCATAATGAGGTCGTGCTCGTGAATCACAGAGCTGCCAGTTCCCTCGATACGCAGGTCGTGTGTCGTGCCAGGTGCAGAATTACTGATACACTTGCCTCATCCCAAAGGTTGTTCTATGATTCATTCACATGGGGTCACTAAGGAATTTGTAGCCCATGTGATCCTGAAACAGCTACCACAAATGTGGATTTGGTGTAGCACCCTATATCTTATGTTTGCACTCTGAATAATGAATGAAACAATGGCACTGCTGTGCAGTCTTTATTGTGGTTTTGAGTACTACTAAATATACTGTGTCTGCAACTAAACCAAACATTTTCTTTATCAACCCTGAAAATTCGATAGTTAGCCCACAACATGAAAATAAATGTTGATTGGATGTCTTTTTGATTATTGTTGCTGCTGCTATAAACTTCCTCATACCATTTCCTTCCCACCCCTTCCATGAGATTCCTCTAATAGACTTTTCTGATCCTCATGTTTCTCTCTATAAAGATTCACAGTCATGAGAGTTATACAACTTACTGCAAGAAAAATTAAATTCATAGTCTTACAAAATTCTTTTTTATTCTGTGTTATTTGAAGAATAATCAGGAAGTACCCGCAGTGAAACTGTTGAAATAATGAGTCTGGGAAAGAGATGTTTATATTCAGTAATATACTCCCCATTTCCCCAGTACATTATGGTGATCTTGCAGAGATTTTATTTCTAGGACACATAGGTAAATAATCTTACTATTGAGTGATGATACTCTCTGCAAAACTCTTTGTTTTATCAGTGACTAACACAGCTGTAGACCTGTAACAGGATTTTATTAAATAATTCTGCGTACAAATAATGAACATAAGGTATTTCACTCATCCTTGAACTGTGCTTCAATAACGAGTTAAGAACTAAAATCTAATAAAGATAGTAGAATCTGAGTAAGTTGGTTGTGAAGCAATATAAAATTCATATGGAGTCACTTTTTGTATTACAGAGTTGCACTTTGCAAGGTTTTTTAATGTCCTTAACTGCATCTTGCAATGGCAAATTCAGTTTAATAGACACCTGGCAAAATTAGATATTTGAATGCATAAACTGAATTTGTGCACTTTTATGGGAAGAAGGAGCTGTTACAATTAAGCCAGTATAGGGTTTACATGTGCAATTAGCCACTGATTTCACATGCACATTTCTTTTCACAATGTATTTGGGAATCAGCAGATTAGATCCTTTTGTATGAGGTAAATTGAGCATGCAAATATTATTTCTTTTGAAATGCAATAACAAACAAATAGCTCATTTACTTGCATGATGTTAATTGGTTATGTTAACCACATTCATGAATGCACATTTTATCTTTGCTACTTGTTCCTCTAATTCTTTAAACTACTGTACAGCTATAGAGTACATAGTCCTAAACAAAGGATCTTATCACCCCATCTTATAATAAAACAATAAATAACATTGGGTCAGGCTTTAAAAATAGCTTCCCAATGCTGCAGCTCCAAGTCAGGCATCTAGTACAGGGAAAATTATTTTCAAAAGCACTCAGCACCCAGCAGTTCCCACTGAGAACGGTGAGAGCTGATGAGTAGTAACCATTTTTGACACTCTAGCCTCTTGTTCATATCATTTGAATTTCAACTGCATTCGCCAAAAAAAATTCTGTTGTCTTCTGTTAAAAACCTCTTCTTCCAAGAGATGTATTATTCCAAGTATTACAGCTGTGAACCCGATTCTTTTCTGTTTGAAGAAGTAACTAACTAGTATAACAGATGGGCAGGAGGAGGTGAAATAACTGTTGTATACCTAGCACAGAAAATGGAAAAAGACTGATTATTTCACCAGAAGCTCTTTCTTATCCTGTTCTGCTTTTGCAGATTTTTCCTCGATCTGTTCTTAAATGAAGTTTTAATTGCACAAGTTCTACAGTAATTTTTATTGCCTTTTTTTTTTTTTTTTTTTACTGATATACACAATTTAGCTCAGGGCATGTACATAAACTTTTCAAAACCTTGCAACAATGCTGCCGGTTGGTGAAATTAAATATATATCATGTAAATCTTGCATTAGAAAACAGAGTCAGAAAACCTGGAGGATAAAGATTTGTATCTATTAAAAAAAAAGAAAAGTAATGACCATGAATCCCAATAATTTCCTACATTAGTCAGCCAATGTGTTTCAACTCTGAACAAGAACTGTCTTCTGCAATAAAATAAATTAGTCTATTTACAGTCACTGGCTGGTTTCTTCACTGAGGCTGGCAGTCATCAATGTTGGAGAGATTTTCTTGGCTAATGAAAGATGAAGAATGCCTTCAGGAAATAGTGATTCCAGCTTTCATGATCCAGTGATGTGAAATTTTGTTAGCCGTGTTTGAAATTCTGGCTTAAAATGACCCTTCTCTTTTATTCTGAAAAATGAAGAGAATACTCAGATACATTTGAATTTGGCAAAAACTGTGCTGGAAAATTGGAATTGGTTGGTTTTGTTTTCAACTGAGGCACCAAAACTCTGATTTTGTCCTGCTCCTTCCACTGATTTCTGAGACTGATCCATAGTAATGTGGAGGAGCCTTTCTTGCAGCTTTTGGTTGACCTGTATCTTTGCTAAGATGACAAAAACATGTCATTTCTGTACTTGCTGGTTTTTAGCCTGTCATCAAATTCATTAAGAAAACACTGAAAAAGAGCTAAAGAAAAGGCATAAATATCCTGATTTACTAGAGGTAACAACACTTCTACTGTATGAGAAATAAGAAATAATGTATAAAGCAAGAGTTTGAGGTAAAAGAAACATAATTCTGTCCTCACATTGTGTAGCTACCTTTCAAATGTTGAGAAAACTTTCTTTTCAAAACCATGGTTGAGATAATTTTTGCTTTACCCTGTTGCACTCTACATTTAAGTAATTGCTCAGTTTTATTAATGTTATTCAATACAAACTATTTTTTTATTAGAAGAATAGTGTTGAATTTGAATTAAATCAAGCTCCCGAGAAAGTATACCTTGCTTTCATGAAGGATACTCCTTTCATGAAAGGACAGCATACCCCTTTCAAAAATATAATTTCTTTTCAAGAAACTGAAATAGGAGCAGTTTGTAAAGTACAATTGTTCAGTTTAGCCATGAACTAATTGAAAAGGAGGGGGGGAAAAAAAGGATATTTTATTTTAAATTAGTTAATATTTTCGTGTTTTACCTCTAGATGGTCACTCGTGTGCTATATAACAGGTAGAAATCAAACAGAGGAGCAAAATGAACAGTGTTCAGAATGCTACATTGAATGTGGCAGGAGCAGCTTTGAGTGTTTGGACTAAAAACAGCAGTGGTAATAGGATTGTAACAGAACTACTGAGTATTTAGATAAGATTTGTGAATTCCGTTATTTTTCTTCCCACACGTAAGAAAATCTTCAACTTTGATAATAAATGACAAAAGGAAGAACAGTAATCAAATCAGACAGTGAACAGCCTGTAATTTGGAAAATTATATCTTTAGTCTGCTTAACATATCCAATTACCAATCAGCTTGCTTTTGGTACATTTGAGGAAATAAGACTTAATTTGATAATTAAACAAAAAAGTAACAAAAAAATGTTGAGACTATTATTTACATGTGATGTATTTGCTAAAGGAAGCTTTACCTTTATGCAATGGAAAAGAAAGTGTGTCGTTTTCCAGCTTTGTATCCAAAGGTACCTGCAGCTTTAGGAAAATTTAGTATTATCTAGATTATAACACTTTTCTTGAATTTTTCTCTGAACAGAAAGAGCCTGCAAAACACTATTTGCATTTTCTTATTTATTTTATTACATGGGGATAAAGAAAAAATCCGACAGCACAGTTTGAACACAGTACTGCAGTTTCTCTAAGTTACATAGAAATTATTCCATCTGCCCCTCATCTTCAGACTGAGAAGTAGTGAAGGTTCTTGTTTAATTAGTAGTAGTAGTAGTAGTAGTAGTAGTACTAGAAGTAATAATAGTAATAATAATATTGTTTAATATTGTACAATTTACTCTAACATATTAATTGTATATCTTGCCAGGCATGGCCTCAGCTACCGTGTAAACTCTTACCCAGAGCTACTGGAGTCATTTAGATTGAAAAATTCAGTGAAGTGATAAGATGAGAAGCCTTTTGTATCGTCTAGTGATTTTCTTGTATGGAAAGGATCATTTTATGTCTCTCGAAGCAAATATTCTGACATGGTTCTGATCCTAAGTACTCTGTTTTATAGGAAGCTCAAGGTAATGGAGCTCGCTGCTTCTTTTCTCCCTCTCTGTCGAAGATGTCCTTCTCAGAAACGCAAGGACTTTTAAAGTGATTTCCAGGCTTTCAATCCTCCTCTATCAGCTGCTTAGTGCCTCAAGCTAATCTAACTATGATATATGGTAAATATTTTCCCTTGCAGGAAAAGTGCCTAAAGTTATTTCTATGCATTGATTGAGCACATTAGGCTAATATTTATCCATTTGGAACCTGGAGGTTTAGCAGTACATCACTTAATAGCTATGCACTGATTATAAGAAGTAATTATACATAAGAATATCAAGGAATATTAAGTCCCTTGTGGAGGAACCATCATAGATATTTTAATGGTGATTAAATCTGGGGAAGCTGGAGTAGTTTGAAACACTGCTTATTAATTTCAGAAGGTGCACGGCCCTCTGAGCATTACATATAAATAGGAGCACTAACATTTATGGATTTAATGACATTTTTGAGCCTCAGGAATGTGGCCTTCAAGTTTCTTGCTGCAGTTAGGCGCATTTATTTGTTTCAGAGGCTGCTCTCTGTGCAAAGTTCACATTGTTTCCAAACTGTATCAGTATGGAGTGAGTTCTTAGCAATGATGTTTATCCCCTTTGTTCGTGCTTGAAGGAGTTCTTCAGCCAGTGTGATCTCTTGAGTTCTCAGGATCTTCCTAATGTACGTTTCCTTACTCTCTTCCTCCTAAACAATTACCACTACCTTTTATCTTCAGTGTTGCTGCACATTGTTTTCTCTTCCTTGTTCAAGCCAAGGACCTAGTACAGGACTAGTTGCTGAGCTGTACCATTCCAATTTCATCTCACCCAAACAAACCAACAAACAAAAAGTAACAATGAAACCAAACAAGAACAAANAAAAAAAAAAAAAAAAAAAAAAAAAAAGAAAAAAAAAAAAAAAAAAAAAAAAAGAAACGAGAAATGCAGACTTTCCAGGAATTTTTGGGAATAGGTTTTTTCTGATGGGCATTTATTTAGATGGGCAGTTTTCTCAAATAGATGTGCGTTTATGACACATTCTGTATTTGTTCATTTGGTTGGGTTTTTTTTTTAAGATCAGAGGGTCAAATTCTGATGTTCTCTATGGAATGAAAATTTGTTTTTTGTGTTATGAGTTTGCTTCAATCATGGATGACAGGCAGTGCCTTCAAGTTTGGCATCAATATTAAAAAGACCTTTTTAATTTTCAAATTAGCTTTAGCTACTGCCACGACATTATATTGTGGAAGAACATAACAAAAACCTACAGGATTTGTTTGCTGAAATATTGATAAGTTTTTGTAGTAGCATGGAGTTAGTGTGATTTCACTGGCACCACTATAAAAACTATAAATGCTATTCAGAAAATGAAGGCGTAGACTGATCCCGTTGACTTTTGAGATCTGCTTACACACTAGCCTTAAAATCTGACCTATTTTCTTTGCATCTGCTGTTTGGCCAAGTGACTCCTTGTCTAATTCCATAGAGTTACATCAGAGATTGGTACATGTGCACTAAATGTATGCCCTTTTAATTCCCTTATGAAATGGAGGACATATTTATTATGTACAGTGATGTCAGACAATAACTTAATTTTTTTGCAATTTTATCTTGTTAGCCTTAGATGTAGATGGAATGCTAACTTGCAATTACCATCTTTGGATAGTGTATGATAGACTGATCTATAGTCCCACAACTGATTTTAATACTTTTAAGAGTCTAGACACTCTTCATGTTATTGTTTAAAGAGCAGGTCAGCTTTCGAAAATGATTCTGGAAATGCTACCACATGATTCTGTGCCCATAACTTTAAAATATTGGTTTGGGATATAAAATTTGGGTGTGATGGTTATCAGGACTTTTTTTTTTTAACTGAAATACTCTTTTATGCTGAAAAATGAGTTGTTGTCAGATGTCTTACACCTCTGCCTCTCCTCAAACTGATAAAGAATGTACCACCATCTTCTGCCACCATCACTGTCTTAGAGGCAGGGAGGCTAAGCCCAGAGTGTGAGGTGTGATTTGTTGTCACTGGCCCAGCTCACGTGAGACAGAGATTAGACTCTCCCCTTTCTCTGGTCCCTGAGACCAGCTGAAGGCTGCGGGGCTGGAAAGGGCTCCCATTTCTGCCAGAAGGGGATTCTGTAGTGACAATGTGCTTGAAGACCAACTAAGTTTCCTTCTGAGTATTCCTCTGCAACCCTGGTATAAGAGGACTGGGAAGGAAATATAGGGGTGAAAATGCTGTGCAAAGTCAGGAAAGCTCTGGAATTTATAGGTTGCCAGAATTTAAAGTGTAAATCTAAATTGATTATTTGCGTACATTAACCTCTGTATTTTTCATTAATGCTACAAATTGTTGTCCAAAATAATTCAGCTGTACCTTCCAGGTTTTTTACTAAAGATTTTATCAAACTTTCCCTCAGTTTTGTCAGACCTTCTCTCTTGAATGCCTTCACATTCTCATTTCCCTGTTGTTGAACAGGGAATGTAGCAAGAACTGCATCTCCTTGGATAAGGAGGATGCAAAATTACTTTGTTCAGTATATGAGACTTCTCACCTGTTGCTTCTTCTTGATTTACTAATAAAATTTGTGAAGACAAGGAAAATGAATGTGCAGATTTCTGTTTTATCTCTTGGATTAAAAATGCAACAGAAGATGCTGACTGAATATAAGAGAAACTGGAAGCGTATCCTGTGATATACTTGCAGTATAGTTTATTATTTCCCCCTGAAATAATTAATTTTAGGTTTAGAAATCATCTATAAAGCCTGAAAACTCCATGACTGCATCATAGAACACAGGGCAATTAGAGTGGTGTGGACATAAAATCCACCTGCTGTGAATGCCAGGCTCTCCAAGAGCCATCATCAATGCTTCAGGAAAGAATTAAGAAATATAAAACAATTAGCATTTCAGAGCAGATAAAGTGTTGGGCCTTCATTAACTCCAAACTCCTTTGGAGAAGTTGTCTAACCTGGCTTGGTCCACTTTGTCCCTGTCTTCCTCTAATAAGTCCCAAGTTGCATGTATTGTAAGAAAAAGGGGTAGAAGTAGTCCTGAGTACTGATTCTCAGGGAT
>VZTA01014083.1:0-10249 GCA_013398855.1 Mohoua ochrocephala | reverse complement strand
TGGATGGGATTCACCTAAGGGTATTGAGAGAGCTGACAGAAGTGCTCATTGAGCAACTTACGGTGATTTATTTTCTGTACAAGCATATTGATGCTACTATAACGTAATGGCTTGGGATTAGTTTCCAATATTTTGGACATCTGTATCAACAAGCTTTTCTCTATGATGTACTTGTTAGGAATTAGGAAGATCAGAAATAGTCCATTTCCACATGCGTCACATATCAACTCTTGAGCAGAAGTGAATGGCATTGTAAAATTTTCATGTTGGTGCACGGTGGCTAGAGATCCTATTTGTCTCCAAGTGCAAGATTTCTGAAGCCAATTTGCTGACAAGGCCAGTTTCCAGTACTGTTATAATTAAAGAGCTAGCAAGGGAAGAACGTTGATTCACTTCCTTAAATGCTAATTCAAGTTATTTCTGTTCAGGGAAAATATTGAGTATTCTGATACTGAAAGGAGAGGCAACAAGAATAACAAAAACCCCACCAGCAACTGCAATAAAAGAAGTGCTACATCGCTAAATTACTGCTACAAATCCAAACCAACAATCATTCTGTGAATTTTGGTTATAGTTTACAGGGGAAAAAAAAGTAACAAAACAAACAAAAAACCCCAAATCAACAAAACAAACAAAAACAAAGAAACAAAAAACCCACAACAACAACACTGTCTCACATGTCCAAAAGAGAAACATAGCCATGGATTTAGTCTTCTATAGCTATTTTGCATATGTCATTCTTAGCTCCCATGTTTTTGGCAGCTGCTGAAAAGCCACGTATTGATTCCTTTCATTCTTCTAATATAATATTTGGTAAGATTGCTTTTTCTAGTTTATTGAAATATCCTTTCCAGATGCTTTAGGTGCTTTAGAGACAATGCAACTACTGTTTAAAGTATGGACAAACAGTTGACAATGATACATACCTCTTTTCAGCTATGTTTTTGTACAGTAATTCATTTTAAGGAATTTAATGACCATGTTATTTAGGTTTATGCTGGTGATATTTGTTTAGTGTACACATGAAACTGAAGTCTTTGACTTTTTGTAATGNTAGGTATCTAGACTAGAGGAATGCCATAAGTTGGGCTTCCGAATGTTGGCAACACTGTGAGCTCTGAGAGTGTTAGCAATAGACACTGCCCTCACACCTTCTGATGAAATGTCTTGAAAGCCATTCTGTTCTATGTAGAGTACTACTGAACATAGAACAGGACTTCAGGATAAGGAAACACTTATAAAAATACATATAAAAACATAGATTCTGAAATATGCATTAATATGAGAAACTGACCACTTTATGTCCCCAGTGAAATATTATCCAAATAATCACTTGTTAAGACTTTTCCCAGTCTCTGAAACAGTCACACTGAAATGGCAACAATTTCTCTATTGATATTTGCTGTATTAGCCNNATTAGCCAAAATTTCACCCACCATTTTTATTCCTAGAAAAAAAGCTTCTCTGGGGTACCTCTAAGTGTTGTCACAAGTGAAATTTCCTGTATTTGCTGTTCCAGCCTAGAATTAACAATAGTCTCATGAAATCATGCTATTTCCTGTTATGAATTTGGGTTCTCTGATAAATAGGAAAAAAGCTTAAAATATTATAAAGTTATTCTACTCAAATTTGTAGTTGGTCTATGCAGTGGCCAGTTAAACGTCCAGTACTGGGTTCTGTGTTACTGCAGTGTAAACTTTCACAAATATTAGTACAAATTACCTTGCAGACAGAAACTGGTACTGATGTCTCTCATTTGGCAATTATACACATCCCCAAAGTTTAACAGTTTTCACATAACTCATGATTATACAGGGTTTGTCACAAATAACATTTTGGGTTCAGGTGTTGATCGTATTTTATAAGGGTAAAATGAGATTAATAACTTACATGGTTCCTGATTGTAAGTTTCTTTCTCCTTTTATATAGCTTTTGTTTTTTCTATTTTTTCTTAACTATTGAATTGTCCTACCTTGGCATTCTTGTGTGCTAGTTTGTGAGAGACCATTTGGTCCTTCTCTTATCTTCTCTGGGTTAGTGCTAACCAGCATCTGTTGTATTTAGGGCCGGAGGCTTTCTGTGCCTAGCTCCCTTCAGTGTGTAGGCATTACAGCAGGCCTAATTGAACCTGATCCTAAAAGTGTTCAGCCAATTGCCTCACTGATAGTTCAGTACTCTCTGGAATAAAAGTGGCTTATTATACCACAGTGAACAAATAATCTTCAGCCATTCTTTCTAACTGGAAAGAATCTTTTATGCATGGAGCATATTCTTTACAAAATCAAATAAATCTGAACTCTCCAGGTAAAAATTGAACTGTTCTGTACACTCAGAACAAAGCCCTTAGTCAATGCAAAGTCAAATTCATTTATTCTGATAGAATCTATTTGAAATTATCACTTTGCCCATCTAAAGGTTAGAAAGTAATAGCTGTATTATGTCATATTTATAATACTACCAGTTATATGTCTCCCCTAGAATTTTCAAAATCAGAACGCTGAAGCCAAGGCCAAATAGGGTGGAGATGCAATAGTAGTATATCTCCCTCTTTGAAAGACATTTAAATTTCACCTTGTGCTAGTCTTAAGTAAACGATCTGCTACATTAGCCAAATATTGTTACTTTTTTTTCATTTTTAAAGGCATGAAATGTGACACATACTACTTAATAAAGCAGAGGAAAAGCTTTGCTTTTGTATTAATATAGATCACTTTTGTGAAATGGAAATAGAGACCGTAAATCAAAATAACTCATGATAAGTTTCTTGATTTACAGTAATTTTTAAGTTTTATTTTTATTTTTTTCTGCTCTATATCTAGGTTATATCACTTATCCTTTTACACTTAACTTCAAAACTCTTGGTATGTGTTGCTTAAATTCTGTACAAATTAAAGCAGGACTTCGAAAAGTGTTTCCTTCTCTCCTTCGTGACAGCAGGCTTGAACAAGCAAAAGCGTTCGTTAGGACCACTAGTGAGGAGGTTGCCTCCAGAAAATGGTTTAAACAGCCACCTAAGTTTCAGTTTATTTTTTAATAAGAAAAATGCTACAATAAGCAAATAATTCAAGCATGAGACTTCTGAAATCTGTTTGGAAAAAAAAGGTAGAGAAAACTTGAAAATTTCCAGAAAAACATTGATTTTGGTCCTTGGTGCAGGTCAAAATTTTGCCTTATAAGAGGTACCATCTTCCAAAGGCAAAACCAGAATATGACAATTTTTTTCTGGTTTTTTTTGGAGGCATTATTTTTTGTTGCTGCTGTTGTTGTTTTTGTTGTTGTTACTTTGTTTTATTTTCCCTTGGTTTGCTTTAGTTTCTTAAAATATGTATGTCCTCAGACATACATATGTATCCATTTATAGGCAGCAATACTTTGTTTGTTTTAACTCCTATTTGCTCTTTTATTGATTTTAATAACTTATTTAATACAAAATTGGTATTGTGTCAGATTTCCATACAGGAATGAGCTTCATTCGTATAGTAACAAACGATGTATGGCAATCTATGTTATTTTTTTGAGGAAAAACTCACTTCTCTGTCAAAGACTTGTAATACAGTTTCACTGTGGTTTAGACAGATAGTCAAGCTTGATGTCCATGCTACTATGTGGTCAATTTATGCTGGTTCCCGTATTTCTGTGAAGACAAGGTGCAAAAGTTATAAAATGCTTGTTATAATTTAAATTACAAGGATACTCCAATTCTACATTTGTTTTCTAATCCTAGCCTATTAATATTAGCAATGCCATTAACAAAAAAAAAAAAAAGAAAGAAAATTAATCCATGTTTCCTCACGTTATATCATCTAGTCAGGCAAAGGAGATTAAACATTGAACCACAAAGTGTTAGCTCCTATCAATAACATAAGCCAACTGTGAGAGACGCTAAGGACTTCTAAATACTACAATATTTTGTACGATTATTGCCGATGGAAAAAATGGTTGGGAGGTGAATTTTGCATGAGAATCTTAACAAAAATTAATTTAGAAATAAATTATCTATGTTTGGATAGTCTGTATCTTTGGATTGCCTGTATCTTTGTCTGTATTTTTGAAAAGAAAGTGGTTGTCCATAGAGTGTGGTATAGACAGAGACTAAGGTTATTCCTATTTTTACAGGAGTACTCTGCAACTTTAGATTTATGTTTTGAATATATCACTATGATTTTTAAATAAACCAGAGAGCTAAGTCTGGAAATATTTCCAGATGACTTTGTTGAGGTATGTGCCACAGTTCCGGATTTAATTTTTGCCATTTATACAGAGGGTTTGGATTTTTTAAAAAAAGTGAAATTCAAATTAATGTTGTATTTTACTGAAAGGTCAATCTAAGAAATACTACTAGTTCACCACTGGGAGTAAAAGATAGTCACCAAATGAATTCTTTTATTATGAAATTTCTTTGGAAATTTTTCTCAAGATCATCTTTTTTGCCTGATTTTACCCATACTTACAAGCTGGTAGATGTGTATTTTATTCTTGAAAGTATGAAAAATAATCGCTACATGGAAACTACAATCTAGTATTAGTCAGATCCATTAATAAGGTGGTTAAAAATAATCTAGAAGAGTTTTCTGCTGTATTGGGTATCTGAATGTGCTCACGTAGTGATTCCAAATTTCAGATCAAGGAAAAGACAAGAATGGTCAAAGAATAGAACCTCCATTTTAAGTTGTATTGAACTGTGAAATTCTAAACTCCTGATGAAATGACAGATGAAAGTAGATGGGGGAAAAGTCTCTTGTCAAGAACTTCTGTGTTCTTTACAGATCGCTTCTCATTTAGTGTTCCTTTCCCTTCCCTTTTCTTCTTTGTGCATGTGTCTTCAACTTGAAAATTTCAGATCAGAGTAATCATTTGACTGAAACTTTATCTATATTCTATTATTAGATTATATAGTAAAACAAAGCTGTTGACTGCATTCATTTTTAATTATGGATTTTTCCTGTGTACCTTATGTTCCTAGCCCAGAGTATATTGGAAACCTGTAAGAAAATACTTTTTTTTTTGAGGCAGGTTAGAAAAGAAATAATATTTATAAACCTCAGAAATCAACAGTTTTCCAGTAGTTACCTTATTTGTAAGTGTTATGCAATGACGTCCTTGATTTTTCATGTTGAGAATTATAGACAATTGCTATCTTATTTTAGGATATCTGATACATCTGCTTTGTTGCACCAAATTATTATATTAGACACATAATACTTTACAGCATCCTTTTTGTCAGGCAAGTGTCTTAAAATGCTAAAAGGATTCTGCCAGGAAAAATACGAGATCCTAATTCACAGGGACACTTACCTGAGTTTTTCTGCTGACCCTGATGTGTCCATGTCAATGACTTTGGAGATGAGCAGAGAATAAATCTTTTTCAGTATAAACACTTCTCCTTCTTCTTCTGTTTATCAGTTTCAGTTTCCACACTTGTTTGCTTCTTCCTACATTGTTCCGACAGAGATTTATGTGGGACTGTGATGTAAACCAGACAGCTGAAATGATTGGAGTAAAAACCAGTAATGCACTTCCTTCTTCTAACCCTTCCCACATTTATGTATTGGTGCTACCAATGAAGTCTTGCCCTGAAAACAATAGTTTTGCTTCCATTCAGAAGGCTGCCTTCATTTCAGAGGAGCAATAAAGAGCTTCTTAAGCTGCTTTCTCTCTGACTGAAATTTATCCTGAAAGTACACCCTGAGTAACTGTTCGCCTCTGAAAATGAAGTCCTGCAAAGAAAAGTAATCATGAACTTGATTATCCACAATTGCACCCGATATAGTCATTTTTTTCTTACAAAGTAGTTGTAAAAAGCTACACTTATGGTCTGGCAGCATTTGATACCTCTGTTTTCTCAGCGGTAAATGGTGGTACGACGTGTAGCTGTAATAGAGAATCAAGTGTATTGTGTTACTCTGTGCTATGCAAGCCACAATACTCAGGTTCCATTGTGTTCCCTTCTCCTGAAAAGGAAAACATAATTTGAGATTTACTGTACCAAATTACATCACTTTGAGCCTCTGATTGCTACATGTAGAGAGCTATTATTTGTATGGCACAACAAGCAATCAACTACTGAACAGCATCATGTGTATTGATGACACAACTAATACTGAAGCCTTGAATTCTAGTACTGGGAATGTGGGGGGAAATATAGCAGGACTAATTGCTTTTTTTGTAATAATCTCTAATTATACTTTTTTTCTTCAATTTAAAGCATGAACTTCCAAACCTGGCCTCATCTACTCATTTCCTCCCATAATTAAATTAATTTTGATATAAAAGAGTTAATGATACATTTCCAATTTCAGCTGAATATTAATTCAGTTAAGGTAGTGCAGCATTAAGGACTGGGCAGCTCAGGAATGAAGAAGCCATTATGAAAAATTGCCTGTCATATACAATTCTATGGATGTTTACTGAGCAGTACTTGACCTAAGATACAGCTGAGTATGTAAGATGGATTTCCAGCTTCTTACAAGGTCTCCCTGTATCATGAAAAGCAAATGTTCAGGCTCATTCCCAAGAGAAGAAAAAAAAAGCAGCAGAAAACCATTATTTAGAATTCTCTGTCTATCTTTTTTGTCCTTCTGTATTCACAGATTCCATTTCGTTACTGTGATTTCAAAGTGCGTTCTTTGAAAAGCTTTTGCTTTTGAGTAACATACTTGTAAAGTATGTAACATGACATGATATTCTTGTAAAAGATATATTAATAAAGCAAACCTAAAAAAGGGCAGATGCTGGTACAAGTTTAGTTTTACTGCATTGACTGTATTTACATTTGTGTTTTCCAGCTAAAGAAGAGTTGAGTATTTTTGATCTTCTGATAGACGACTTTCAGGTTTTGTTCATTTAGGGTCAGAAATTAATCTTATTACTAGCAATGATTTGACATTCTACAGTGTTCAAAAAGAAGTAACTGAAATAAGCAGTTGGTCTCATAACAATAAAAAAGAGGATTATTTCAATTGTAATTCTACAGTTGAAGACTGGAATATGATTTTAGAAGGGGGCATTTTTGGCTGTAATTGCATCCCACCTTATAGGGAGGGCAAATAAAGGTCATAAAATCACAGCATTTCTTAATTATTTTCTTAGTGTTTATTTCCAAACCATACTGAACTTTTCACATGTTTACACCTTTTTTTGAGCTTAAATAATTTAAGTAACCCACAGTTGATACTTTCACCTTTTAAAATTTCTTTATTATCTTTTACTCCTTTCAGGAACAGTTTCTAGTAACCCTGACTAATAATCTCTTAGCAGTGTGTTGACCAGTGGCTATTTTGTGGTATTGTTGCCATGGAGTCTTGCTGAGAGGAAAAAAATACCCACTTAGTGTTTTTTGATTTTTTATTTCAGAGCACTTCTAATGAACAGTGATTGTAGTATCCTTCCGGTTTCTTCCAAGTAACAGAAGTTTTTCTTCAATCATTCTTACTTTGCTAAGGATGAGAGGGAAGAAAAAGCATTAATGGGAGTGAGCTGTAACAGCAATAGTCTTTGGGCTGGCATATCATCTCTCTTTTTCTCTGAACTGCTGTGAAACCCATACATATTAGTGAGACCAGAGTAAGAAAATTAGTCATGGTGTTAATTAGAAAAATAGTTATCCAAATAAGCGTGTGTTCGCTTTTGTCTTGAAATAATAAATGTACACCCCAAAGGCCTCCATGACAAAATATGTTTTTCTTTTTTTTTTTTTTGGTGAGAAATTCCTGATTGTCCCTGCTAATTTTTTTGCCCTTTTTTTTTCCTGAGAAGTGGAGAGATATTTAGATATTCCTTGAAGATTTGTATTATTTATGAGACCTGAAAAAATTAATTACTCTGATATAAAGCTGAAATTATATTTAATAAAATTTATAGGCCAATAGAATCTGAGTCACACCACTAATTGTCCTTCCATAATAGGCAGAGCATTTAGGATGAAAAGATAAATGACATATGTCACTTTGCCTCTTTAGTGTTGTCCTTACCTGTTTGTGTTTCTCTCCATGTCACTGCAGGAGTCTTGAAGGTCTATATAAGGTGTATGTTTCATTTTTTCTTTCTCTTTTGCATTAATATGGCAGGATTTGTAGCTTTCACTTGATTCTTTCTAATGATTATAATATATTTCATCACAGCATTTAATACTGATATCTCTTGAAATGATTTTGGGAAGTGGACTGTATCAACTTATTTCACTCAAACCTACAAAGACTTACCTAAGTTCATTCATATTTCTTCCTAATTTTATTCATGCCTTTTTGAAACTACTGGCAGTTTTCAAGATGATTAAATGCAAAAAATATTAGCTGCAAAGAATTTCTTTCAAAGAATAACCTTGAGGGGTGCATAGCTGTAAAATTTCACGTCATCCCATACAGATTTGTCTCCTCAGAACAGAAAAAAACACTGCAACCTAAGATTAAATGAGCAGGTGGTAGAGAGTTTCTGATTTGATCATGTTGCTTTTTTAGACAGATTAATTGTTCTGATTTATGGTTATCACCTGTATTTCATGGGTGCTTGCTTCCAGCTCTAATTAATGGATAATTTTTAATTGCTGCAACTCTAATTGTTCTTTGGATTTCAAAGAGTAGAGGAAACATGGTTGTTAGCAAATAGAGGCCTCGGTTCTATGACCTTTTTTTGTGTTAGAAATGGAAATTGTTATTTTTTGGTGTCGGGTTGGGTTTTTTGGTTTGGTTTTTTTTGGTTCCTGTTAGTTTGCTTTTGGTTGGGTTTTTTTTTAAGATATATGATTTCACAGGATCTCTGAAATAAGAATATTAGGCTATGTATGTAGTAATGGTCATGATTAAAATTCTACAGAATTTATCGTTAGTGTAAGCATATATTATTTTAAAACTTTCTCATATGAGATTATTTGACATTTTTTAGGGCATAATAGATTTTTTACATAATTTGATTATTTATACCTTGTCACTACACAATACAAAACCACAGTTCTATAAATCCCTTGGTAATGTTTTTTTGACTAATGAATTCCTTCCAAAGATACATAAAATCTTGGTCTGAAAATTTAAAAACATGGAGAATCCATCATTTCCCTTTGCTATGTCACTTCAGTGAACACTGGGTACATTTACACTTTTTTTTATAGAAGCTCTCTAGTCATGCTATGAATAATGAAGACAAAATAGATTACAGTAGAACATGGATTTATAAAAGTCAGTACTGTTACAAGAGAAATGGCACTACAAACACAAATATGAAGTTTTTTAAAAATACTAAATGTACTTTATAGTACATTAAAAGTAGAAGAGGTCAGAGAAGAGGTCAGAGATTCAGAGGTGATAGAGAAAAAAAGTGGATGAATATTGAAGTGGTTTTTTAATAAAGTCATCCAAATTTCATACATAGTTACAAGAAAAAACAGAAAATAGATGTTAATTAAAATAGCATTCTTATAGATGAGGCTTGCTTGAAACTGTTGCTGGAAATACCGCTAGAGAAGTTGATAAGAGTTCATGGTTTGTTTTTAATTATTTGAAGTGTAAGGGATGACATTGGTGAACCATTTGCAAAAACAGTGCAGTCCCCCCCAAAACTGTAAATTTCTGTGACATCTTATCTTTGACCATTCATGAGCAATTCTTGTTACAAACATCCCCACTTATGAGCAGAATTTTACAGTTGATGTTACTAGTACATTTTCTGTATCTCCTAGACTTTGTGTAAATGTTTTCAGATTAATTCCTCAAATTTTCTTTCTGATTTTCTGCTTACAAAGCATATATGAATCTTAGGAGAATGAAAACACATACACAAAGAGATACACACATATAAAATTGAAAAAATTCGAGAGGGGAAAATTGTCCTGAGACTGTTCAGGTAACGTGTAGTTGACCATGTAGCATTTAAGCCTCCTCCTTAATAGTCTCCAACAATATGTAAAAAAACCCACCTGCTTAGTAAAATTGATTGAATAATTAGAAACAGTCCAGGTAGACTCTGTGGAGGAAATAATTAGGACACTCTTAAAATGTTTAAGATGATCACAGTATCATAGAATCATAGAATNAGCACCCAGCACAGGCTGCTGCTTCCCTCTGCTGAGAGCCCTGCCCGAGGGAGATTCGCCTCCAGGGATAACCTTAGTGCAGTGCTGAGTTTCACTCCTCATTTCCCGTGGTTTCTGTGCCCTGCCAGGGGACATCCACAGCTTCTTTTGTCAACCTGTTCCAGTAGCTCACCACACTCCCAACAAAGAATTTATTCCTTACATCTAGTCTAAACCCACTCTCTT
>VZTA01014082.1:475845-536829 GCA_013398855.1 Mohoua ochrocephala | reverse complement strand
TTTCTGCATCCTCCTCCGACACTGTATTTCAACACCTACTTTTTTACTGGTCCACATGAGTTCCACCTCCCTCTGTACTGCAAGAGGAAAGGTTTCACTTATCTCATGTTTTTGTCTACTTACTGCTTATCCACTGGAACTGGCATTTATGAGTCAGAGGTGTGTTCTGAGCCTGTGCTGGAAGAGGGGCTGCAACTGCCGATTCAAGGGCAAGACAGGGAAAATTTTCTATCTCCTGATATGGAAAAGTCAACAGTAGGATTACGAGTACGACTCTTTCATTCCAAAAGAAAGGACCCTCTCCGAAAAGACTTTTAAATAGATGAGTTTATGATGTGAAGCAGAAGGAAAACATTCTAAGGTTGATTCTCCCCCCAAAAATTAATCTGCAATGGGCATTGACATTTAATAACATGGCCTGTAGCATCCCCAGCCATAGAAGATCCTGGGAAAAGCTCCAAACTGCCAACACAATTGCTGGATAAGCCAGCCTAACGGACCCAGAGGGCACTGCCAGAAGAAATATCCCCTTTAACTTTCAGCCATGGTGATGCTGTGCATTCATTACCAAGGAGATGGAAGAACAGCACGATGTGCTTGAATAAATCGTTCCGTGTACTTGTTTTAGATCATGGAGTTTACTGTTATTTAGGGTTACTGCACTCAATGCCTTTTCTCTTTAGGAAGTGCAGAATAATAAGGAAAAGGATGTCTGTGTCCAGCACAGGCCTCTCTATACTGTGTTTTTTGGGGTTAAGTTGTTCAGGATAGGGAGGGAAATTAATTAAACCTCAAAAGCATACACCTGTCAGTTCAGATAAATCTGATTTAGACCCAGGGTTGAATATGGCAGCTCAGGAAACATTTTTATTAGAACCAAGTGGATCCCAGAAATGGTTTGAGGGTCAGAAGCCACAGAGGTATAAAAGAGAATAAGCCCTTGCAACCTTTATGGGAAATGTACCACTATGGGCACCTGGTGTTGTTCAGAACATCTTTTGGCAGTTCTGACCTCCATTAGGACCTTGGGAATGAGAAAAAAAGTGTTCTGTGAGTTGGGGCTCACAGTCCCAAGCGTTTGCCATGGAAGATAAAAGAGTCACCCTGCATCAGCTACTGCCCATCTGTGAGTTCTTAGCCTGCAGTGAGTATGAAGTACTGCAATTTATCCTGACCTTTTTTGACTCCAAGTTATCTCTGTGAGCCTAGGTCTGAAGGCAGAGACGTCGGCCTTTTTAAATACTTCTCCAGGAGGTGCAACTTTAGGCTGTAACTGGGCCTAGAGAAACAGGACATTGATATAGTAGCACACATCTCTTTGCCAGGTTTTTCTGGGCTGTTTGATTGGTTGGACTGGCACATGTCTCTTTGTCCAGTTTTTGTGAGCTGATTCAAAAGCTCATCTTTTATACTGTATGAGTCACTTTTCTATTGGTACTCTGAAATAGGAGAATGAAAACCATCCTCTTGCAAATCTTGGGACAATTGTTTGCCATCCTAAAACATGTTCATGCCTGAACAAGAAATCATAAATAATATTATCCCCGTGAATCAGAGTATCCCAACTCAGGACTTTTGCTTACAAATCTTCTAATAAATTATTCAGCCAGTTCCAATTTTGGTGACTCGCTGAAGAGAATCTAGGTCATAAATTGATAGATCCTAAATTGGGCCAGTGACAGGGTAGATTATAAAAGGACTTTTACTGCAGATCTCCAGGTCCCATACCCTGCTGCAATAAATACTTAATTTTTTTATGGAGTGTGAGAGAAATCCAAGAGACTGGGAAAGCTTTGGTTTGAAATATACTATAGACTAGTAGTAACATTTCCTGGGAGAGACAGGCTCAGTTCTCTGGTCTAACTCAGACAGAAGAGGGAGCTGAAACTAATCTCCAACCTCCCCAGGGACAGATCCAACCGCAAATAGACAGGAAGGTGGTCAGGTTTCCTCCAGGTGTTTTCTGTGAGGCACCCACCTAGGAGACAATTCTGGGAACATGAATGTGGGGCAGAGGAATGCTTAGTTTGAAAGTGCAGATACAAGCATCAAGCTCCTTAGAGCCAGTGTATCACATGTCTCCAGCAACTGAAACGCAAGGTAATTCCATCGCGTAATGTTAAGCATCTGTAAGCTTAGTTGACTAAATGGGAGGGGTCTGGAAGACCTAAATTTTAATTCAAGTGCCTCACATGGCAGCCTGTTACTTTAGCCTGTTTGGGAGTTTAGTATCATGTGCTTTTATGTTTACTATAATCTTTTCAGCTCTTTCCTCAGATTGCTATTTTGAGCTAACCTCAGTACCCACAGAGGGCTCCATGACCCATCCACCGACTGCTGAGTTTGCTATGAGACTAACTGCAACTCTGAGCCTGGTTTTCCCTCCCATCTGGCAGCAAAAATGAAGTGCTGCTGACTGAATGACCACTGATTCTCTTGGAAGCAGAGCTATACAAACAGCAACAGCCAACTCTGTCACCATTTGTGAGGATTTGTAGCTTGGGCCCTGAGACATCTGGCTGAGATATTTACGCAGTCCCGTATTGCACTCACTGAGGCTCTGCGTTCACATCTGGAGTCTAGACTGAGTGACTCTATGGGCTGGCCTTTGAGCCTCTGAACAGCTCATGTCCCCCTTGTTCTCCAGCTTGGTCTTTTTAGTGCTTTATTCATTTATTTATTTGCTATAGGTGCTTCTAACTCATCTCCTTAGACATTCCTGTCACAGCCACTTGAGAGCTTCAGGGAGGCATGGCAGTGACCGACAGAGACCAGGTAAAAGCAGGCGGGATGGGCAGGGGGAAAAGGCTGTGTTATGGCAAGGCTTCGATCTCATGGGTGCAGTGATGGGGGATGCCTGGAGCTTGATAACGCTGTTTCTTCAGAGTTCTACAGCTGTGCTGTGGGAAATGAGAGTGCTCAGCTGCACAGTTTGCATTCAGCACATGTGACAGGGAGCAGGGGTTTCTGTAAGCTTTAAGAGGTGACCAAGTGGTTGAGCCAGGCCCACTACCCTGGGTTAGATCATCCGGGAGCTGCAGGCCCCACCTTGGCCATCAGAGCTATTCTATCTCAAGCTGGTCGAAGTTGGTCCCCATTCGTTTTGTCAAGCCTGAAAAGGACACTGTGGTTAGTGTTCAGTAGGCTAAATGTAATGATCTGTCTAAGACATTGGCACGGGGACAATGGATGCATCACAGGTCCCCTGGGAGAGACTTAGAAATCTGAAAGAAACATCTAGGTTAAGAAAATTAATCCCTTCAGTTAGTCATATGTTCTGTCTCTGTGCTTAGTTGTGCATCATTTTGAATATGGGATGCTAAGAACTTTACCCTGTGCTGGTGCTGTACTTTGAAAACAGGAGAATTCCTGGCTGATCTGACTGACACTCTCCCTGGCAGAATTGGCAGTTGTTGCCTGCCCTGGGAGCAAATCCTCTGAAACGTTGCTGCTCTTATTCCCAGCCTCAACCTAATTTCTTTCCCTTGGGCCTTTAGTCCGTTAGTTCCACTTGCTCCTCTGTCTGTCCCACATTCTCCTTGTAACAGTTTTCCTTTGTTTTAGATTTCCCGGTTGCCTAAGGGCCCTGTCTGCCACTACTGAAGAAATACTGCTCTGGTGTCAAGGGCTAAGTAATGCTGACAACAGTGGGGTTATGACCTGGAAATGCAGAAAAGGAATTGGCTAATAGTGAAAATATTTATAGTGCTTGAAAAGATGGGTACTACGGATGTACCTGTTTGTGTATCTTACATAGATAAGCCAGAACCTACATTAAGAGAAAGTCCCAAACTGCAGAATTTCAGGCACTGAAATAGAGTTCAATTGACTCTTTAAAAGAGGGTGAAAAGGGCTTTCAGATACTCTCTGTGCACCCGAAGCAGCCAGCAGCAGCATGATGGCAGTTCTAAGTAAGGGGCCTTAATCAGAGTATATAAAAAGACTGGAATGATGTTTGAACAACATGTCCAGCTCCCAAGCATTGTCTCTTTCCTGCTATCAATGACACCCATTGTGCAATAACAACATTTGCACAGAGATATGTCCCCTTTTGTGCGCAGAGAATATATTGAAGCAGCCATAGGGCTGCACTAGCCTCAGCTAGAAAAGTCCCCAAGGGCCCGTCTGCCAGCTGCTGACTGATGTAGAGCTGCTGCTGCTGATAATAGGGTACATGTGCTGGCGTGGAGCTGAACTAGGCAATCTGGGGCACAGTCAGATGTGCTCAACAAGGATCAAGTTCAAACCTGTTTAAGAAGTTAGTTCCCGTCAGCTAAGTAGCTTTGCTGTGTATTGGAAAGGACAAGGAATGCTCACATAGTCAGCTACTTCATCTTGGCTGTCACTGTGGTGATTTCAACACAGCCAGGGGAGTCAGAAAGACAGCAAACAGCTGAGATCGGTGACATCCTAAACCATGCAGACACAAGGTGCTAAAGGTGTATTTCCATTAGATGTTTGCCTGCTCATATACAGCAGAACTATGCTACATACTTCACTTTCTGAGCAGTAGGAATCGAGAGGTGTGAAGACTTCTTTTGAGATGTAGATCACTGTTCCCCATTGAAAATGGTTATTGTTAGTGGAACATTGCTGATCCATTCAGGAGAAGGCAAAATATCAGTGTAGGTGAGAGGAGAAAATGCAGATTTTTCGCCGTGGAGATTAACGTATCATCATTGGAGAGCAAACATAAATTCCCCCACTCTATTAAATGCTCTCACCGGAGAGGAAATTAAAAAATGATCACTGCAATGTTCAAGAAACATAAATACACTATTAATTAGGCAAATGAGCACTGTAAATGACATTTGTGTTAATGTCATGTAAATTTATCATCAGCCATGTTCCTCCTAGAGATAGCTCACATGTGCTAAGCAGGATATACCATCGTGTGAATAGTTCACACCATCCAGCATCACAGCAATTGGCTATATTGTTTTCCAGGCTTAGAAGCCAGAGTTGGCCTTGTATCAGAACAGTCAGATAGTGAAGTTGCTGAACATAGCTCCTCTGTGTTTCCCAAAATTATTCGGTTCCCTCATCCAAAGAGCACGTTGCACAGCAGGAAACACAACTAAAGATCTTCCTAGTGATTATTGCCTCCTGAAAGAACTAATGCCATATTCACTCTGATGGAGAAACTGAGTTCCAGAGTAGTAGTTTAGCTCTTGTTCAGCTTTTTTCCTGAGAGATGCCTAGCAAGGGCGCCTTCAGGTAGATCCACAAAAGTCTTTGAACCCTAGGCAGACCCTTAAATTATAAGTAAAATCCAATTTCAAGATTCCAGCTGGTTGTGTCAACAGGACTTCGGATATTAATAACAATAAAAAAAAAAAAAAGGCACAGTAACTAAGTACCTTTCTAGCTTGGACAAATTATGATTAAAGCAAAGACGACTTCTTCCTGGAATAATTTGTTCTGTCTGCCGAACAATCACTTTATTGTTATTTACTTTACCACTCTATAGTGAAGTGGCAGTTGAATAAATACAAGGAAAATGGTTTCAATCTTGTTACCCTGGCAAGGATCCCACTGACCACAATAGTACTTTACCTTTGCATGGATTAAGAGAACAGCAGGATCTGAACAGCTGGCCACTTGGTTTGGTTGTTGGTATTTCAAAACCTATAATAAGTCAGTGCTGAATGCAAGTGTCTTGTAATCTGAATACAGAGATCCTATAGCATCACTCAAGGCCTCTTGAAGGCAATGCATACAACATACGAAAGAAAGCTGTAATCTATAATGCCACAAATCCTTTATGAGGATTATCTCTCTCATCTCATCTGGCATCAGAGAATTACATGTAATACAGACACATAAATGGCTTAGTCACAGAAAGATCCTTTAGAAAAAGGTAGCAGAGAGGAAGTTTTGTTTGTTTCTCAGCCAGCGAGAAGAGGAAAAGCTCTGCAAATGACAAGCCTGTCAGAGCTGAAGTCGTGTTTGGGTTCACTTGGGAGAGTTTGCCGAGAGAACCGAATCCTCACAGCCTCGCTTTGCATGTAGTCATTTATGGCCATGCAAAGAGAGGCTTGTGCCTCCATTTCCCTAAATTCAGCCAGTCTGCCTGAGTGTCAGGGACTGTGGGAAGTGTAATACAGTGATTAAACCCTGTGGTTCCACATTGGCCAAACAATAGCCATAGATTTGAATAATTTGAGCTCAGGATAGGATTGCTTGATTTATGAAGCTCAGTTGCATACCTAAAGAAATTTACTCATTGCAGAGCCAGCCTAGATTAATCTCTGATAGTTCTCTCCTACTGCCTTCACTTATTTTTCTTTATAGGACCCTGCTGGTTTCTCCAAAGACAAAACTTATTTAGTACGATGCAGTTTCCCTGCTTGTAACTTCTTTCCTTGTAACTCCTACCTATCTTGTCTCTTCTTCCATGTGTGAGAGCCTAACCTAGCCTTGTACACTTGCTCCAGTTACCTTATTCCCCTCTTCTTCTCACCTGCCTATCTTCATATTTTTCTTCCTGAAATCTTACTCTGGCTTTTTTTTTAATTAACAATACAGAAGATTTGGGCTTTCCCTTCTACGAAATACTTATCAACATCCTTTCCCTCTCTACTTACCAGCCAATTACCAGCGCTTTCCATCCTTTCATGTCTAATTGCATCTCTAACAATACTGGATCTGTTGTTTATTGACTATAAGTCAATGTCAGGGGCTGTCTTAGACCCTCTCCAGTCCAGCCTCTACACTTCTCATTTATCTCAAACCACTCTCGCCAACCTCTCTAATGATGGTAGAAAAGAAGAGAAAGGGCATATTGGCATACCTTGATATTGTAAAAGCCTATTTTTGTGTTCTCCTGTTTTGGCAACTGATTAAAATCACACTAAAATTAATGAAGACTTTCCATTGATGTAATGATCCTTTGATGAGGACCAGCAAAATCTTACATTATGTGAGTCAGAGTTCAAGAAGGAATTCCAGTATTTTCATTTATGGATGGCTCATTTCCTGTAGCTTTCACACTGTCCTTTCCACTCGACTGACCTCTGTCTGATCGTATACAATCTCCTTTATATTCCCTCTTACAGGATAAGTAGTTGGATGTGCATAGAAGAATGTTCCATTTTCTGAAAGAATTTCTTGGATTCCCTGAAGAGATTAGTTCAAAATTTTAATTAGGGGCATTGGCAGAGTTCCCAAATGCTGGTATATTAGGCTGTGGTTTTAATTTTCATCACCCGTTTTGGTTCATATACAATGCATAGGATTTCTGATGAGTAGTTTACTTGAAATGATGCACGTTTTGTCCCTCCAGTTTTTGTTCATCCCGTTAATACAGATGAGTCACGATTGGCAGCAATGTCTTGTTTTTTCCTTCCAAAGCCTGGGGAGGTTGCCCAATACTCTGAGGACAATTGTCCAAAAGATGTCAAAGTTTGAAGTGACCAGTACAAGTTCCACTAAAACTCTGGAAGGCATACAGGATGCAAGTGTCATTAATTAAGCTCTAAAAACCTACAGTGCTGTGGGAACCTGGCATAAAATACACAAGCTGAACTTTGTTTGCAACTTCCTTCTATTTAGGAATTCATTAAAGAGCTGAAGCATTTGCAGAGATTTCGGGACCCAGCGCTAGAATGGCTAATTGCTGGCTCAGTCTTTTGTATACAGTGCAGCACATAAAAGGACTGTGATCAAAGAATGCAGGTGCTGCTGAGGGCAATGAGAATGCAAGTACAGTGATTGCTTGCCGGATACAATATGTAACGTTTCATTTAGCTGTGCTTTGCTTTGGTCCATGATAGGATTTTGTAGGAATTGCTGAATGATTTTGACTGGAGTGATTTTGCAAATGCATTGTTTAAGCAGAACTAAAAATTTATACTTCTTCTTTCATCTTCCTCCTGTTTTTCACTCTTCTAGTACTTAAGGGAAACGTAACCACTGCTGCAGATCTTACTTAGATGAAGGCTTTGGTAAATTTAAGTCGGTTTCATCTTCTTCGGTGTGTTAGAGGTGGCTATCACAGTTAATTTTTGCTGGATCCATGATCTTGTAGTGGAGGAGAGTGAAGTTACACAGCACATCTTAGCTTACATATCTTCACAGTGAGAGCAGAAGTCACAAATAATTTTATGCTATATTTACCATACCTAGATTTTCTTCAGTTCCCACTCTGTTCTTATCCTGCCAATCTTTTCATATATTGTTCTCATCAAATAGCAAAGAGAAGTCTATTGTGAAGCTTTCTCCTTTTTTTAACAACCATCCTATTTGATCACCCCCCAAAAATAGCACGAGCCATATGAAACAAGCGGAGCTGTGGACCCTGTCTTGGAGAGTATGCATGAGTAATTAAATAACATGTCCTTCTGTCACCATTTTTGCAGGGAAGGGGATTAAAATCTGTGTTCACAGGCTGAGAGCAGGTGTCTGTGATGAGACCCCATGCTGTGACATGGATGCAGCACATTCTTACATGAAAAGCCCTGGCTGATGAAATGACCACAGGAAGACAACATGGAACCCTCCCAGCACAATCAGAAGAAGCTTAATTAAGCTCTGTGGTTAATTTTAAAGTGAGTGTGTGCCTGTTTTAGAAGAGCATTAAGAAAACTGAAAACATGGCATTTTTAAAAATTAAATTCTGGTCTTCCTGACATTCTTCAAGCAAACTGTCTTGTTTCTTGCATGGTCAAATGATACAGTGACTCAGAAATGAACACACACGTGTTTACGTAGATGGGATTTAGTAACTTGTCCAATGTGGTTTTAGAGGTTTTTTCCTTAGTTGTGGACGTTTTTTTTTCTTTGGCAGAAGGCAGCACTGAATCCACAGTTTCTGCAGTTATTCTCGACACAGTTGTTTTAGTTGTAATTATATGACTGAAAGCATACAGAGACTACAAATTCCCCATAATCTTGTTAGAACTTTCATTAGAGAAGGTAAAAAAATAATTGGCAAACTCAGAGAAAAGATTAATGTTTGCATTAGAATGATTACCAAAAAAAAGACAGTAGTACTGATGGCAACAGTACTTTGCCTTGTATCACATGTACTTTTCTACTAGAGAACTTAAACTGCTTTCCTGATTTCTGTGAAGCAACTTGAGAAACCCTGTACATGTACACACGCATGGCTCTGGCTATTGCAACAGCGGTGAAGCAGAGGTTTGAAACAAGAACCACTTGCTCTGACAGTGCAGAGAGTCAGTGTCGAAACTGGACAGTCAAGGCTAAAGTACTCATGCCCACCTTAATGCAGAATGTGGGGTGAAAAACTGTAACCTAGCTACATAGGGATTGATGGAGTGACAAAGAACATCTTAAAGCTTCACAGACACCTTTGCTTTTCTCAGTAGAAGAATTTGCTCTTTCTTTCTGGTCTTTTTTTTTTTTCAGTGTAGTTCAGTTTCTTTTTTTCTTTAGCCTCAATACAGGCAAGGTCCTTCTCAAACATGAAAGAAGGCTCTGTCTGAGAAATTCATTAGCCAAATTAGACATAAAATAATGAGGGGGTGAGAAGGAGGCAGCAAGGGATGGGGATGGGAGGGGAAACGTGGACAAGGAGAGCTAGAGACAGTTCTCTGCTATGGTAGCTGATTAAAACAATGGTACAGTACCTTGACTAATGTGGAGCTAATTAAAACTGTATAGGACAAAGCACTTCTAAATATACTGTAGGGATCAATCTTGCTATGGTAAATCCATCCCCAGTGAAATTTCATTGACTTCAATGGGCTTTCTTCTGGGATGAATTTGGACTGATAACCTAATAACTCTTTTCTGTCTTTAATTTCTAAGGACTTTTTCTCAGAAGCATGGCAAGGAACTTCAGTCTGGCTTTCAAAAGTGCTGAACACCCAAAACTCCTACCAAGGTCTCCTGGAATTACAGGTACTTGATACCACTGCTAATTTAAGCTGAGTTAACTGTTTCATGTTTGCTGTGAGTTTGCTTTTTGTGCCGTGCCAACACATCTGCAAAACGACCCTAAGCTAACCTCCTAAATCATCTGAGGAAGAAACTTCCTATGCATAGGTGCAACACCTCACACAATGCAATGCAGAGCTTAGCAAAGGCCTCTGGGCAATAACACAATAAAATTAATTAGTAAAAACAACAGTAAATTATAAATTCACAGCATCTGCATTTGCAGGGCAATGGAGAATATGTACTTAGGCTGGTTATGGCATACTTTGGTTATCCAGTTTCCAACTGACTGTCCGTGGTCTGATTTGTCAGATAAATTTTGTTCAACGTGTTCATAGTTCTCTGAACTTAAAAAATGCATCTTTTTATGCCCTTGCAAAAGCCACATTTAGAAACAGGAAAAAATAAATGAAGGCATCTTACAGTGGAAGTTACAGCTGTCATCTCTGAGGTGTCCAGGACTATCACGTAAAACCACATCAGACTTTTTTTGAAAGCTTCAAGTGAAACAGAGAATATGCTTTTTGGAACATTTTCCCTTTTACCGCACCACTGTCGTAAAGTCCCCTCTGCCTTGGCTTCCACTCCATGGAAGATGTGCATCATATAGATAATGATAGTGTTTCAATAGCACACTTCTTTCTCTTATTTAACTTTTTGGCTTTAACTGAGAAAAAGCCCCCAAGCAAACCAATTTCCAGCGACAGAAACCCCCACCATTCAAAGAATTGTGTTCTGGTTTTATTCTGAAGGCTGGCTCTGAGAGGAGGATTACTAGTTTATCTCTGTTACTTCAAAAAACAGATCTGTTCGATTACCCAAAAGTTTGGTTTTAAAAAGGGCAGCTCCTGGGGATCTTAAAGAAATCCACAATGCAGCAGGGAAGGAATATAATACACTGTTTTGGAAAAAAATACAATGAGGGGAAAACATAACATACAATACATTTGGTGTGAACTTCTCCCAGAAGATTGCTTGAGCCTCATAGTTCACTTACAACCAAAGTACAGCGATGCTGGGCAGCCTGCCAGTTCTTGTTATTGTAGTACTGTGTGAGCCAGTTCCCTGGTGAAGAAAGAAAAGGAGAGAGAGAGAGACAGACTTTTCTTTGCCTTTCATAAGTGTCCCATACTTTCCTCTCTGCTCTCCGAACGCCCAGCCGCTCTCTCTACGAAGGTGCTTTGGTGCATGCTACACTGTGCAGATGTCGTGCTGCTCGTGTCGCATGTGGTACTGTCACAGTTCAAGAGGGCTGACACAGGGCTGCATCGCCTCACTGCACTGGGGGTTTCAGATGACAGCTCTGCCTGACAGTCTAACAGCAAGGCACCCTGTGATATGCGTAGTGAGGATGAGTAACACCTTGTCCTCACAACAGAAGTATCTGGGAAGGGAAGCATTCCTAGGAGTGGGTGCCAGGCTAAGTTGCATGTCTACACTGAATTTTGCAGTCAGATGTGAGCCAGGATAGCTTGGGCTTAATACCATGCTACAGATGCCAGTGAGGCATCTCTGAGTTGCTCAGAGCACCGGCAGACCTCCTCCATGTCAGCCTAAAAAACAGCGCACAGACACAGATGAGTTAAAGGCTCGCAGGCTGGCCTTGAATGTATAGCAAAACTGAGTATGGATGAAAGAGGCCTCCCACGTTCTTGCATCTATATTCTACCTGGAAATTCATCCAAGAACATTTCAAAATCAGCAAACATGGCACGGGGTTGTTTTTATTCCACCCCTCCACATCCACACACCTCCTCTTCATGCTGATATGCTGCCTTGAACCCTGAAACTACAGCACTCTCTGGGAAGCACTTACACAGCCTCTATCAGAAGCATGCTGGGCTCCCAAATGTGATAAGAAGCTGATAAAAATTATCTGGGCGTTAAAACAGCCTTAATGGAAGAATGTTTAGCTAAATAGATACCATCTGTCCCTTACAGAGAGCACGTCCTTGTTCTGCCCTGGCCTGACCACTGTGAGCTATTGCTTTTGTGGTGCAGTCCATGTGTGAACGGGCTGTTGTTCCCAGGACCTGGGGCAACTGTTTATGCAATGTGGACTTTATGAGAAACAGTTACAGTTGCAGGGATTTTTCTTTTTTTTTAAGGAGTTAAAGATTGGTAATGAAAACAACATTTTTGCCTAATACAGAAAAGTACTGGACTGGATCAGCCCAGCAGAATGCTCATATTGGCCCGTACAACACACTTCTCTGGGGTAGCCAAAGAGGGAAGGAATCCTGAAGAACGATAAGCAGCACACCAACTACCAAGAGAACTTTCACGTCAACAACAAACAGTGCAAATATTTTCCAAGGGACACTAGCAGCTGGCACACAGCACTGACTGCAGCTTTTTAATGCATTTTCTTTACCTCCTCATGACATAGTAGAACACAGCGTGGATAGAGTGGCACTACAGATGGCTCATTGAGCCGCTATGCAAATACATAGGAAAAAGGTTAAAGACGAGAATCAGAGGGTAATTTGCTCTGAGAATGACTGAGGAAAACTTTGGACTCTGTGGGACTAAAGAGAGCGTGCAGTCTACCTAGAGGAAAATCCAGCAGAGCATGACGGTCCCAAGTACAGAACTATTCTCATACTTCCCCAGAGAGAGACAGGTAGTGAGATCTGCAGTGGGACAGTCCCACCATCCAGCTAATCTAAGCAAATTCCAACTATGTCTTGTAAAAGTGAATCCAAATACCTGCCATGGGTGATATTGAGAGGTCAGGCTGGTTGAGCTACCTCACTGGGTTACCCAAAGGTAGACAGATCAATGCCCCCATGATGGACGTCAGAGCCCTGAGGGCACTAATGGTCCTTAATGCTCATGACTAGCTTAACTTGTGGCCTCCACTCACACCCCTTCCCATGGACCCAAGAGCCCCAGCTCAGCTCAGGCCTGGGATTCCATCTCTGTTTGAGTTGTGTTGTAGGTAGAGTGGAATGGAAAAGTAGCGTCGGAAGGGACATACAGTGATCACTGATTCCAGCTGTCTGATCACTTCAGGGCTGACCTAAAGTTAAAGCATTCTATTAAGGGCATTGTCCAAATGCCTCTTAAACACTGACAGGCTGAGCCTTTGGGTTCCAGGGTTTGACCATCCTCTTGGTAAATAACTGTTTCATAATGTCAAGTCCAAACTTGCCCTGATGCAGCTTTATAACATTCCCACATGTCCTGTGCCTAGAGCCCAGGCAGAAGAGCTCAGCACCTCCCTATACACTTCCCCTCCTCAGGAAGCTGTAGAGAACAATGAGGTCGCCCCTCAAGCTCCTTCTCTCAAAACTAGACAAGCACAAAGTTCTCAGCTGCTCCTCACAGTATATGCCTTTCAGCCCCTTCTCCAGCTCTGGTGCCCTCCTCTGGGCACATTCAAAGACCTTCACATTTGTCTTAAATTGTGGGGCTCAGAACTGCACACAGTGCTCAAGGTGAGGCTGCACCAATGCTAAATACAGTAGGAAACAGGTGTGCCTGTGTGTAATGCTGACCCTGGAGCTTTCTCCCCAGTGGACCTCAGACCTATGTTGTAGGTGGCTTCTTTTCTGGATGGCTCTCTCAGATGTATGATTTAAGGGGTTTTTTTCACTCATGTCTTTGGTCCTGTCTACTTTGAATCTGATGGGTTGTTATGGCCAAAGTGCAGGGCCTGGCACTTCTCCTTGTTGAACCTCATAAAATTGGCCTGGGCCTGTTGATCTAGCTTGTCCAGATCCCTTTTTAGAGTTAAAATCTCACGCAGCACCTCACCATCACAGCTGCTTTGGTGGTCAGTGGTGGTATTTCTCAGAGCAAAAGATTTGCTAAAAGGGGGCAGACGGGCTCCGGGGAATTGGTCGTTCCAGTTCATCAGCAACAGGTTTTGAGCTTTAATTGCCTGAAGATGCTGACAAGCAGAGTGGCTGCTGTAAGAAACTGAGATCTCAGGAAAAGGGACAAGGTTTCTTTCATTCCATGCCTTACCATCTGCAGAGGAAAGGAGATCCCCTAGACTCCCAAGAAGAGAATCCTCTGCAAAGGATTATGAAGGCTTTTGATGATTTACTTGAAGAGCTTTACTACTTGTGTTGTTTGATAGCGAGGCGGCTGTGCAAGCCTGTGTTCCTTTTTCTCTTAATTACTTTTGATTCTAAAGTGAATCTATCACCCTGGAGGTGTGTGGCCTTGAGTAGGTTCTTCAGGCATGAGCTGTCTCAGCAGTGCTTTTAAGGCCTGGAGCTGGAGGATTGCAGAGGCATCTCCTGAAGGGAAGAGCAGTCAGAAAGAGGATCTTCACATACCCGCCATCCTGTGATCCTGGAGTTAGAAACATTCCAAAGGTCAGACACAGTCCCAGCTGCCTTGGGAATATGTGAGACCCCTATTCAGACCAATTACACTGACAAAAAAGACCAAAGAGTATATGTAAAAAATTTATGGAGGTTATAAATGTGTAGAACTCATATTTTGGAAGAATGTTACAAGATGGAAAGGATATTCTGTAGCTCTGAACCAGGTATTTCTGATGTAAGGAATGCAAGGAGTAAATTCAGAATTCAAGTTCTTGGAATATTTTGTCTGGATATTTTGTATTTTGATTTTTCCTTTCCACCTTCACAACAGAAGATGACCAGTGCAAACAGCCTCCAAAGTGCCCAGTGACTGGCCCACAAAGGGGTGCAATGGTTGGAAAAGTGGGTCCTTGAAAGCGGCTTCATTTCTGTGGCTACACAAGTAAAAAGCTCAGAAGGGCTCTGATGAGGACAGATGCCTGTGGAAGTGACATCGCCCTGATCAGTTTGGAGGGCTGCAGCACAGCACTAACAGGTTGTGCTTTACAAAGAGCATGTATAGCAGTGATATCAGTCAGAATAGTACTTTGATTAAAGTAATCTTTTGATTAAAGCTCAAAAATCCAGGTCTTGGGATGAAGTGCAGAAGCTGAAGCCTGCTAGCCAGTTGACTGTTCACACAAGAAACTCTTCGAATGCTCATAGCTTTAGTCAGAGGACAGCCAGATAAGAGGTAAAATTCAGTTCTGTTATTTGACATTTTCAGTATCAGACACTAGTGAGCACATTTCTTTCTGTTGTGGAGGGTAAAATGAAACTGCTCTTTGATGGGTGTCTCAGCTCACCCTTTACGAGCTGGTTAGAAAGGCTGATCGTAGAACCTGATCTATTTTCATTGCATGTGTTACGCACATTTCCTTAAAAAGGAATCTTCTGCCGTAGCTAGGAAGATAAATAATGAGAAAACATCTGCTCTTTAAGCTCTGGACTGACCTATAAATCTTAATGACGTATGCAATCCCAGAAGCAGAAATCATCTACAGATTGCAAAATTCTCTCACTCTCTCATTTTGGTTATTTTATTCTGTTTGTTGGGGGGTTGTTTGGTTGAGGGTTTTTTTTTCTTTTTTTTTAAAGCAATTTTATTGTTGTTCCTGTAATTCCTGGTAATTTGGAAGCCTGAGTGTGGGTTTTTCCCCCTCACTGTGTCATTATAACTGATAGGAGCTGGTGAGAGGAGGGCATGGCAACCATAATAACACAAGAGGGGTGGAACAGGCAGCCCTTACAAGGAGCTGACAGGCAGAGAATAATGACAGAGTACAGGATGGATAACTAACAGTTTGGATGATTTACTCTTGAGAAGCTCTGGAGGGTGGGATGCTTCTTTGCCTGTTTATTTCAACCTCACATGCTGAACAAATGAGTTTGCTCAGCTACTTTAATACTTTGCCGCATTTTCTCCTGCCAGAGAATGGGGATCTGCTTCTCTCTTCAGTACTTCCCTGTGGCCTGCCTCACAAAGGCAAGGTTGCTGTTAAGAATGACAAAAGGTTCCTTTCTCCTTTTGCCTCTAGAGCTGCAACAGCAGCAAACATTTGAAACAATGGTATCAGTGATGACCATAAAATTAAAGAGGCTAGAATTCAAACTGCTGTGGAAAATGTCGGGTTCAGTATTCAGAGAAGGATATTAGTGTGGAGCACGGCTCACCTGCAGCATGAGCTAAGAAAAGGAAACTCCAGACTCGATGATCCTTGTGGGTCTCTTCCAACTCAGAAAATTCTGTGATTTCCCTGAGATGCTGCAAAGAAGTGGAGAGACTCTCATGCAGCAAATCATTCTGATAGCTCTTTGCTTACTGCAAGGTCAGGCTAATTTTATTCTCCATTTCCTGTTGCCTTAATCTAAACATTGGAAGAGGTGATGTTAGGGTAAAAGTCTCAGGAGACTGTGAGCAGCATATGGACCATTTCTCTTGATAACTCATAGAACCATCTGCATGCAAGTGGGCAGGGAAGGAGTAATTCTTCTCCTGAAGCTGTTAAGATATCCTACTTCCCATGAGTCAGTATCCTTGGTCTGTAATTTCACGGATAGGTTTGAGGCCAAGATGCCTATGGAAATCATTCACTTACCTGTCCCAGTCTGGGACAGGTGGGGCAAGTCAGGTGGGCTGGAAACTCAACCACCTTCTGGGAGTGGTGTTCCCAGGGCAGAAATCATCATATTCTGAATTACACTAGAGAGACATGACTTCAATTCTGGAATGGCAGGGCACACAAGCACACTAAAAGTAAGATAGCGTTCTATAGCTCAAATGGCAATTCAGGGAGCAAGAGCTAAAATTGAACACATGGCGATGCTCTGTTTTGTTGTTTCCTGTGCCCTGAATACCATCTGCTTGAAAATCAGGTGAATCAAAGTGCTATTCTGAAGGGCTGCTCTTATTAGATTGATATTTTCTTTAGGTGGAGCAAAGAATCTTGTCTAAAAGAGGACATATTTAGGAGCCTAATCAGTAAATGCAGAAGAGATTGCAAACTGATCAGTGATCAGAGGAGGGTGAATGGGTTTGACTGACATCTGGAGTAAAGCAGTGCTGTGCTCTTTCAATTACAGGTTTAAGACTGCCACAATTGACAGATTAAAGGTGTTCACCCTAATCCAAAATTATACTTTCCTCAGTCAAATTGACCATTGTGTCAGCTTCAATTTGTTCAGATACGTCACCCACAGTGAGTGATTGGACTGATTCACTTGCACACTCTTTGACAAGGTCCCTGTTTTGTGTTCACTCCTTACTCTTGCTATTTCCCTTGTCAGACAGATACTCCAGAGGCATTTCCATTATCTCCCATGTAGCTGTACCTCAGAAATGTACTGGACTGGAAAGAAAAATCCTCAGGCCAATTATTCTGACATAAACTCTACTTATCAGAAAGCACTAGAATATGAAGCCTAAGTTAAAATAGCTCAAAAATAGGACACATCCATGCACACATATACACCCCAGGCAGACACCTAAGTAATGCTGTGCTCGGTCTCTGCCGTGACTGAGTACGGATGAGCACTTTTAAATAAGAAACAACAAAAACGTTGCCTCAACATCCCGATCAAAACAGTCTCTCTGAGAATGGGAGTTCTTATTTAAAACAAAAGCAAAGAATTCTTTGCAGGGATCTGCCCTGGTTTTTTTTCTGTCAGAAGCAGAAGTGGCCTAATGCTTGGAGAACAGTTACCCTGTAATCTTCCTGACTCTTTGAAAAAGGAAGAAAAATAATGTGTACAAATTTCTGAGAACCTTTCTGATGCTGATTCTCCTCGGGTGAAGAAACAGGTAAGAAGAGATGAGTTGCATTTCTTTCCCACAAGCTGAAGGAAAAAGAGGTACTCATCTCATAAGCACAGAGATGTGAAGCAGCATTCAGTTAGTGAGTTCTACCTTTAGCCAAATTCATCAGGTGGGCTCTCCCTTCTGAGCCAGACTGAAAGCATGTCACATCCTCCTGCAGAAGCTTCACAAGGGGAGGTTTTGGAGACCTCTTAGTGGTGTAACTCACTTGAATCTTATTTTGAGGTGAGATAGGTGCTTGTATAAATAATGCCACTGTCCTCTCATATTATTTTGCATCTCTGCTAGTGTTTTGCTTTTGTTGGTTTGGGCCAGGGTGTTGTGGGTTTGGGGGTTTTTTTGCTGTTATTTTCCTCCTGGAAATATCCATGGATGTAAAAACGAAATATTTTTGATGGGGTTACAAGTACATAAAAACGTCCAGTGTTATCTATCTCTGTAATCCATCTGTCACAGTTTCACACACACACACAGAGCCATTAGAAGTTTCCAGGCACAGCAATACGTAACCTTTGAAAGAGATACTACAGCCAGAACAAACATTACTTGCCTATCCACCAAGGAAGCCTTGCACTAAAGCTGAAGGAAGTTTTTTCCCCTCTGCTTGCCACAGCAGTGCTGAGAGGGATGTGTGCACATGTTCTATGTAGCTCACAGGACAGTGGCACGCTACAGAGGCTCGTGAAGCAGGATACTAAGGATGGGCTATGATAACCACTTGTTATCACTGCCAGAAAATCCTTTGCCTTCCATTCTGGAGATTCCCATAATTAAAATACTTTAATTCTACAGGGGATTTGCAGAATGTTCATAATTCTGTCGACATTTTGCCCAAAATATTACATATCCCTTGAAGGACCCACAGTGAAGTTGCTGAATTTTGTTTTGTAATTAAGGTTTGAGTTTAGAAAATGCAGGGAGGGGGGGAGTGGGGGAGGACGGACAGGACCCGCACTCTTTCTGTTATGTTTTTTAGGCAGTTTTAACACCTGAGAGAATTGGTGTAGCTCTTTGAACTCTGGCACATACATTATCCCCAACCACAACCATGACTTTGTGTTTTCTGCGTAGTTAAAGTTATCAAGAGTGATACGAAATGTATAAGAGTACAGCAGTACCTAGGACTATTTATCCAGATAGTTTCATCTATCCCTATGAGACCCTAAGCACGTGCCTCATACATAAGCCTCAGTATTTGTGCACAGCGGCAGAATTTCTTTTTAATTACTGATTTTCCAGGTTTCCATAGCCATGGCTCACATTACGTGGGGGTAAGGAAGGTGGGAACCATTCCTTCTGTCTCTTTGGATGTGCTTGCAGCCCTCATGCATCAAAAGGCTGAGAAGATACTTTTCATGAAGAGATAGGTCCACATGGGATGCAATCCATGAGGGGAAGCCTTGCAGCAGATATGGGTCTTTGTGTGTGAGTTGACTGTAAAAACCAACGCTACCACTGGAACCATTTATGTGACTCAGGGTTCAGTTTTCACGGAGATGAGCTGTTGCTGTCACTTCCACTTTAAGATGGAGGTGAGAGATTTTGATAGGCAAGAAGGCAGAAACAAAGAGGGACCACAGAGGTGAGCTTGTTAGGTCAGTAACAGTTAGTAATGGTCGGAAGCAGAGAAGTAAAACCATCAGAGATTCAGCAGGGGAAAAAAGCAGAAAACCATCACTGACTTGTCAAGATCTAAAAACCTTATGAGAGGAGGCAGAGAGGAGGCAGGCAGTGCATCAACAGGACTGAGCATCTGCATGTTCTGAGGAGAAACAAAGGTTGACACATCTCTGCTTGATTGACAGCACCTTGGCCAGCAGAGACTCGCAAGGTGGCTGCCCCATGGATACTGAGCATATGAATGCTTAGCCTAATAATGTTAGTCCTGGCCCACTGCTGTGTGTGTTAGCAATAAATAAGACTATTTTTATATATGGACAATCCTGCTTTGGGGCCTCTATGCCAGTAAAAGATGCTCAAAACATCAAGGGTTACATTTAATGTGATCTGCTTTATTGTGCAGACTGCCGTACTGGCCTCAATTAATTCCTCCTTGAATTAGAGCATATCTGTTTGGAAAACAAAAATCCAGCCTCATTTTCTTTTGATTGAAAACTTTTCCAGTGATGTATACTCCACTGTAGCCCTTGGGAAATAATTCCACTTCCATTATCCCAAATGTTAAAAATATGCATGTCAGTTTTATTCTGATTTTGACTGGTTTCAACTTCCAGCCACAGAATGTTGTTACATATCTGCTAAATTGAAAAGACCACATATTATCAGGTTTCTGCATCCTGTTTGAATGGTGATTAAATAAGTCTTTCGCCTTCTCCTTGATATGCTAACCACATTGTGCCTTTCAGTCTGTACCCAAACCGTGTATCCCGAGCCCATCGTTATCCTGAATGGGTAATTTCTGAATGCTTATCAGTGCTTCAACACCCAGAAACACGGTATATGCCACTACAAAACACAGGGAAGATGCATGAGTGGCAGGAGAGTGTTTCCTGTCCACAGAGTCATGGAATTGTTAAGGTTGGAAAAGACCTGTAAGATCATCAAGTCCAACTGTTAACCCAGCATCACCACCATGTTCATCATTGAACCATGTCCTCAAATGCCCTATATGCTTGGGTTTTTAACACTTCCAGGGATGGTGACTCAACCACTTCCCTGGGCAGCCTGTTCCAATGCTTGACAACTTTTTCCAAAAAAAATATTTCCTAATATCTAAACTGAACCTCTCGTGGCACAACTTGAGGCCATTTCACCCTGTCACTTGTTACGTGGGAGAAGAGACTGACCCCCACCTGGCTACACCCTCCTTTCAGGGAGCTGTAGAAAGCAATAAGGTCCCACTGAGCCTCCTTTCTCCAGGCTAAACACCCCCAGCTCCCTCAGCTGCTCCCCATCAGACTTGTGCTCCAGACCTTTCCCCAGCTCCTCAATGTCTTTCTTGGGGTGAGCGGCTCAGAACTGAACACAGCACTGGAAGCGTGGCCTCATCAGTGCTGAGGACAGAGTACAGGACAATCACTGCCCTGGTCCTGCTGGCCACACTGTTGCTGATACAGGCCAGGATGCCATTGGCCTTCTTGGCCATCTGGGCATACACTGGCTCATGTTCAGCCACTGTTGACCAGCACCCCCAGGTCCTTTTCTGCTGGGCAGCTTTCCAGACACTCCGTCCCCAGCCTGTACCGTTTGATCATCGTAGAGTTCTTTTCCAAGTGTAACGACTCTGTGATTCTATGACAGTCCATAATGCAGTTATGTTTCCATCCATAAAAGTGTTTGATAGCAAAGTGGCAAAAACTAATTTTTAGGGTAGCTCACCCAAGTCTCACCTCCTTGACAGGTGTCACTTTGCTTTAATTGTCCTGAACTGCCTCTCATAGTAGGCAGAGCTCTGCTTACCTTGACACCTGTTGAAGCAAACCTGGAGCCATGATGTGCAGGCAAGGCAATCACTGCACTGCAAGCCGGGCGAAGTCCTGCCCACCTCTCAGACCAGACCAACACATGGGGATCTGCTTCTTCTTACCTTTTTGACGTTGCTCCTTGAACTCTTCGACTGAAATAGGGCCAAGAACTGATCCTTGGAGACTGGCACTCAAAACTAAGTGACTCCTGCTGCTCTTATGTTTGCTGATGCCAACAGGCTCACTTCAAGGTTGCTAGCTTATGTTCACCGGCAAATGGCGACTTTAATGTTTCCTGACTTCCTAGAGCTTGTTCCTGCAACATCTATGAGGTTATGACATCGGTCATAAAACCGAGATGATATATAAATGTGAAAATCAGTCCTATAAAGTAGCAAGCAATGTAGAAGACAATGAAGTGCAGACATGTGTCTCATATGGGGAATATGTTGCATTAACCAAATACAAACACACATTTCCCTCTGTTTTGTCTTTTGGAATGAGAACGAGGGGGACAAATCAACAGAACAGGGATACTCTGGTGAAACTTCACTGAAGGCAGTACAGTTACACACCAGGGATGCATTTGGCTGATTCTTTTGCTAACGGCTGTATGAAAGCCTTAATATAGAGTTTCTGCATGTGTGAAGTGTATGCCAAGACAAACGCAATGTGCTAAATGGAACCTCTTGATTTATTTAAATAAAAAATATGTTACAAAAAAACAGTGGATAATTGTAGTGGAATGGATCCAGACTGGAATCATCTGTCTCGTGTCTCCAGAGTGTCTGAGGGAGGGGCTGTAAGGGATATCTTGCTTGTATACCTAAGCAATGCAGGATATGCAGATAGCAGATAATTTCTTGAAACTGCTAAGATCCACCAAGGGACTCAGAGGTCTCTAGAAGACAAAGGTTATAATCAGATGTAAACCAGCTCATTTGGCTGCAGCTGATATGAACTAAGAGATTACCAAACACAGCCCATTTTCATCAGTTATCTTCCTTATAGGCACTTGCCTCCCTCTCCTCTCGAGTACAGATCTGCTGCCAGTATCATCGTCACTCTCTGCCTGGCCAAAATGGTCAAATTACAAAAAAAAAACCAAAAAAACTGTCAAAAGTGTTAAGGACAAACAAGCACAGTTTGCCTTAACTGGGTCGGAGTATAATCCTGGAGATGTGCTGTAGGCATGGTAGCCAACAATCATGCCTTGGACTGGGCTAGAAGAGGCAGTATGTTGGTGTGGATCAGCAGCAGCCTAAATAGCATCTCTGAGCAGTCTTACTTCAGTGTTGGAACACTGTGGACTTTCTCCTTACAACCCCTAATTGCCTGCTGACTGTGGAGGTACCTACAGCCCGCCAGTGGCCTCCCTTCTGCCTGTGCTGACCTGCAAAACCCTTTAAGCCGTGTAACTGTTGAGCTGTTCATCAGAAACCCACCTCACATCAGAGGTTTGGTGCGTTTCTCAAGCTTTGGGTTTCCCCTGTGTTTAATAGCTGGTGTTAAAGTCCAGCCAAACAGGGGCTCCAGAGCACACCTAAATTCCACTTGAGGGCTAGCGCTGGGAAGAGGGAAGGGGAGAAGAGACTCTGTTCCCAATGTCTTCAGGTACGAGAGACCCAGTTTTGAAGGAACGCCAGAACCTAGTGCTCCCACGTGCACTGTTGGAAATGGTGCAAAGGAGCTTCCTCGAGACATGAAGCTGTTCTACTTAGCATGAAATAATTATGCAAATGCCTCTAGGAAGAGGTCAGGCTAATCGTAAAAGCCAATGCCCATATTAACAGCGCATCAGGTACTCCGAGTGCGTGCAGCTCCCGCGAAGGAGCACAACAGAACAGAGATCCTCAGCAAAGTTCTCAGCCAAGACGGGTCACTGTTAGGGATAATAAGGCAACTTTGTGTCTACATATGCACTCGCAGCCGGTGGCAGACTATTTTAGCTTTAAGGGACTGTCTGTGATAGGAGGCAACCAGCAAGAGGAGAGTGGGAAAATAGATAGGAGCTGAAGCATTCCAGGAAATTCCATCGAATCCCTGGATAGACGTTGTCTCACATGTTGAGAAGTGTGATGCTGCAGTACTGGAGGAGTTATCTTGGTTACATGAGTATTTCAGTATTGCTGTCTTTGGTGAAAGTACCTGTTAGAAGAGCAAGATGGAGTGACAGTGCTTGCATAAATGTATTGGGACGGAAAAATACTAAAATATGGTTCAGAGAAAGAATTAAAGGTGAGATTTCAAAACTACTCTTAGAAAGTTGGCACTCAATTCTTTCTCATTTCTGGTGGGAAAAGGGTATCCTAATTGGACACCTCTGAAAATGCCTCCTTTTTTTCAAAGGGACGCAAATTCATTTTAATTAGTTTGTATTCTTCAGCCATTTAAGCACTTCAGAAAATGTCACCATGAGTCAACAAAGATGTGCTAATCAATTACATCAGTGAGTTTAACATTAGCATCCCACTATTAAATTATTCTTCAACATTTATTATATAGTTTCTAAAAGAAGTTGTCTCCTATTAGACTGAGTTATATGAAGAATAGTGCTACCAAATCCAAATGCCTAGGGCAGCGTAAATATCCTAACTCTGACATCCTGAAGTTTGAATTCTGACATGTGAAATCATAATGTTCTTTCACAGCCTCATCCAGGGTCCACAGAAGTCAGACAGAAAATTTCTGATGACTCATGCAGGTCTTGTCTCAGGCTTTTAATATGGCTTTTTCCACCCTATTTAATGCCTGACCTCATACAGCTTTGTTCCTGTAACAAAAATCCTAGGGAGTCTCATTCTGTCTGGTATCTGACTTCTGCCTGATTTCTTGGAAATGTCAAGGTAGTTTGCTAGCATGGTTGAACTCAGAACAAAGCCTAAAGGCTGGTGAATACTGAGCTTCTTTAAACAAATACACATCTAAACAATAAAGTTTTGTAGATTATGCCATGCATTAGGTTTTGGCTAATACTAAGCAACTCTGGTGAGAGAGTGAGAGCTTTCTGTTCCGGTTAAAGTTTGTGAGGTATAAGAGTCATGCACATCTTAAAACACTAAGTAAGTGCGGTGCAGAATGGGGCCTGTAATAACTTCTGATGCTGGGAGCCCATCCTGCAACAGGAGGGGACAACACTGCAGTTCAGCAGTCAAAGTGCTGGACTGGGCCCTTGGAGCTGTGTACCTCACTCCTGGCCTACAAACCACACTGTATGAATTAGCACAATTCCGCCAGCCTGAATTTCCCTCTGTTTAAAGGGAGAGAATGCTAATTTTTTCACAAAGCTCTATGGTAGATGATTGTTTTGTTTGATTAGGACCAGCTCGCTTATTATTACTCAGACAGCAAGAAAAATTCAAAGAAGCGAGAATATTTTAGACAGTGCCGTCAATTTTGTTTATGGCATGTTTTGCATTCGTAGTGTAACAAACTGAAAAACCACAGCTCTCTTTGAACCTCACTTTCTTCCTTCACACAGAGTTTTTCAATTTCACAGCGCACAACTGATTCTGGAGGAGGAGGGGGGGCAGAGGGGAGAAGAGAAGTGATGATTTTGGCAGCGACACCGTTATGATTTGCTAAAATAGCAGCTTGGCAAATCTGGTTTCTCAAATATCTCATGTTTTGCTAATTACTGACAGCTTTGTTTTTAACTGAACGTGAAACAATGTGGAGAAATGGGCAAGCATGGCCCCTGACTCACCACTGCCCGGCTACGCTCGGCAGGTGGGAGCAAGCTGTCTCCAAGAAGGGGCCCGAGCAGTAATTGCTGCCCCAGTTCATGAGGTTCAGCAGATAGACACAAGGGGAGAGTTCCTGGAACCCAGCTATGAGTTCCCCAAAAGGAACTCTTTCCACCCCACGCTCATTGGGCCAGTAAGAGATTAGAAATCTCGCCAAAAAGGAATGTGAAGCAGGCTGGAGAGGCATCCCCTTCCCCAGACACAGTTTGATCCTGGTAACAATGAGGCATGGGATGACTTGGGGGAACCGTTGGCCTCAGTTCTGTCCCATGTGGAAAACTGGGAGGGATCTAGCTGCTCCAGACCGCCAGTGGCTGGAAGCATCCCTTCAGGAGCCAGGCGTTTACCTGGAAATGCATCTTCAGGGGTAGGTGGAGCCCAGTCACTTTAGCCATGTTTGCTTCAGACTAGAGACCACATCCCATGAAAAGCAGCAAAGTGTGAGACTTCAGGATGTCTGAAGTAAGCGTGGGCAAAGTGGGCCAGAGTAGACACTCCTCTTGCAGTTTATCTGTCAGCATGTCCTGGCCACCTGGAAGTTCATGTGAAGCACATCCCCACATGCTTTCGTCTCCACAAAATCTGAGTGATGCTCAGTCGTCCTGGGTCAACCAACATGGGGCAGGCATAGAGCATGGATTCACTGGGCAAGCTTGAGAGATGCACTTTGGACTGGGATCTCTCAGGCAGAAATATGGGAGCTCTGTATGAGCAGGAGCTTGTTCTACAGGTCCTGCCCTCCCCGCTCCTCTCCCAGTGAGCATGATGGACTCTGGTACCAGAACGCAGGGAAATCCAAAGACATAGACAACTGGAAAATTCAAATCTAATGAAAGACAGATTATTTCTTGTGCCGGCATGCATGTAATTAATCTCTTCTCTGCTCCAGGAAATCTCAGGGGCCATGAACATAGCAGATTTTTTTCCAAGGACCTAATGATAGCTAATGATAAAACAAAAATATCCAGCCAGGTTAATAAATTTGACAAAAGCAGAAGAAACACTTCAACTTCAAGGTTTATACCCATTTCTAATGAGTGGAGACCAGGACTAAAATATTACTGGGAACAACGGTTCCTAAGGATGCTTTTGTGGTGACAAGATGCTGGAGTAGCAAGACTGCTGGCCATGTAAAGCTATTCATGCATAACTGTGCTCCTAATGATCCCGTGGCAATTTATTTTTTGACCTATGTTTATTGTATTGGGTAAATGTCACATCCGCTTTTTGTTTCTTTATTAGCACAGCTCATCAGGCGCTCTGTGTGTGTGTGTGTGTGTGTTTGTATATGCACAACACATAGACATAATTACACATAAGTCCTTCGGTGTCACTTTTCCCAGAGCAGAGTAACACTTTGCATATGAAATGAATTTTTATAGAAATAATGCTACAGAGATAATTTTTTCCGACCATTTTTTTCCTCTTTACTAATACATAAGAGGAATGGAAACAGTGAGTCAGAATATATCTGTAATCATATGGCATGAAGAGAAATTCAATTTCCAAAATGCTGAGCTTTGTGTCTTGGTGCAGAAGAAAGTCTGCAAACTTGGGCTGCACAATGCACATCACAGATCTGACATTCATGACTGATAAACTGTTTTGAGAAGCAGCAGCATCTCAGCCCTGAGTAGACAAAGATATTTTGTCCTCTCACTGAAGTTAGCTGGAGCTAAGGAAGTGTTCTGGGAAATCGAGCTTGTACAGTGAAAGCAGAGTTCTGGGAATACAGGCTGCAAACTTTGGCTCTTCCACAAACTTGTTGCTTGACCTTCAGCACAACAGAAGAAGGACGGGAGTCCAAGAGTGACCTGGGGCTGCTTTTCCATCACTGAGCTGTCCTTCTTTAACTAGCACTTGTTTTTCTTGCTAGGCATCAGGAGCTCATTTCCTCAGTCAAAAATGAAAAGGCAGGGGGGAAAAATGTCCTGCAAATGGATCCTGAATTATGAAGCCCAAGCCCCAGACCCAGAAGACCTCACTGACAGGTTTCTCCTTTTTTATACGATGAAGAGGAGGAAGTATTACTCAGTGAACTAAGATTTCACTGGATAAAGCACCGGATAATGTTTCAGTCCGGCTTCTCATCCCGCACAATCCCTCGTGCCCCACAATGCTGTCTAGAGAAGAAAGGCCCCCCTCCTGCCCCACAGGTGGGGAAGCCTCCTTGTCCTATTGCCCAGTGCTCCTCCGGGAGGCTGCCACAGCTGTCCCTAGCTCCTCCACAGCATCGCAGGCAGAGGCGCCTGCCACACTTCCCTCTGGCAGGTCGTTGCCTTGACCTCTAAACAATGAAACTTTATGCAAAAGGGAAAAAAAAAAAAAAAAAAAGGAGGAAAAAACTCTGTGATGGCTGCGATTGAGGCAAAGAAAAAATTACAGGAGTGCAAAGTACAAAGGGGGTTAAAAAAAGGAAAGGGAGAAAAAGAGATGGGAGACTTGAATAGCATTGAATATTTGAATTTCTTTTGTTTGAGAGGGTTTTTTTAAGGCTGCTTGGAAATGTAAAGGGCTTTCTTTTTTTCATACAGGTGTTCTCTATACATTTTTCCAATTAGAAGAATCTCCTTTATATATTTAGCACTATTTAGAGGGGACTGGGAAGATAAGGCTGCTGAGGAATGCTGCAGGCTAAAGCTAGGTTCTCCAAACTGGCTTTTGTTGCACCAATGTGAATCACTTAATAATTCATATTTCAGAATACATTAATGCAAATGATAATTTTAGCTTGCTATTGAATTTTTAAATATGCACTACAAGCAATTTATGTTTCTGTTCATTTTGCCAGGTAAAACTGTTTAGACGTTTTTAACATATGCTTGGTTTCATTCATCATATATCATTCCATTGTTTTAATTTAGGGTAATTAAAAATTAGGAACATCACAAATAATACATGGAGCCCTATGTTCATGGAAAAATAACACGGAACTGATGCTCCATCTTGAAATTTGAATGAAAGACATTTTTCAGTGATGATGCAGTAACAAAATAGCAGTGTCCTGTGTTTCTGAAGATAATCTACATCTAAATAATAATTACTGTGATTAATTGGTATCTCTTTTTCTTTAAATCATTAGTGGGTTTTTTTCTGGAATTTTTTTGCTTAGATTTACGAGGAATATTTGGTGTAGGAAGGACAAACATGTTGTTCCTCTCCTACTGAGCTGGCTAGATAATTAGAAGACTCGAAATCAGAGGTTATTGAAGACTTAATTTCTTTTTTTTTGTTTCTGGAAACTAATTGTCAGCTTGGACCCCACATTTCAGAGACACAGTGGGAGCTGAAGTGGCACACAAGCTGTGTGACCCAGAGTGGCCAAGCTGGGCTTTGCCCAGGGAAAGGGAAGCAGCTCTGGGATTCTTGCATTGCCCCTCTTCTCTCCAAGGTCCCCAGGGAAGCCAGCCCTGCCTGCCCAAGTGACCGTGGCCCAGCAATGTGCCACTTGGTAGGGGTATATTTAAAGCAGCAGCGGGGGACAGGGGATGCAGAATCCTGCAGCATCTTGCTCTTTCATAAACAGCGTATGTGCCCTCTGCGGCTTGTTGCAGAGAAATAAAATGTCCATAGAAAGGGCCAAGGAGTGAGAAGGACATCCTGAGGCCCAGCTGTGCCTTCCCTCTTCCTCACGTTTCTGACTGTGGCTCTCCAGCTCCAGCATGTCTGGGAGGATGTTAACTCGGCTCTTGCCATGTGCGAGGGGTCAAGTAAGTTCTCTCCCATTCAAACATGCCTGTAACAAAGGACAAGAAAGAGACTTCTGAACCCCTTCTACACCTCTGGGGAAGATGCACCGCCACCTCACATTCCCACTTTATCCTGATGGGCAACGGAAATAAAAATTGATGCCTTCCATCCCTTTCCAGGACAGCAAAACCCATCTTTTAACACCAGCAGTGCCAGACTGCATTCCACAAACACCTACTTGCCCCTGGCTTTCCTTTGGCCACCATGAGTGCTCAGCTATGATAGCATGCTAGCATTTCCTAGATATGAGATCTACAGCCAGATATGACCCACCTAAGTGTGGGACATATCCCAGAGCTCCCATATGCAAATCTCATCCTGTACTTAATCAAATATCATCCATCCGGGGAGAGGAGGAAAAAGAAAAAAATGGAGGTGCTATTAGAAAAGAAATGGTAATGAGAAGAAAAGAGATATCAAGGAACGAAAACAATTTGTTATAAATTAATATTACAACCTGGGGATATAAATATGTCTGGTTATTGGAACTCACATTCTCCCCCTTAAACCATTGCTTGAAGCATAAAACTTCCCACGACATGCTGTATTGGTCAATGTATCTCTGTAAGAAGGTGCTTTGTATCTCAGAGGTAGCATAAGAGCCATTAGATGTGGGTGTTGCTATGGTAACTGCTCTTTTTTTTAATTGAATAGCATAGTAAGTAGTCTTGTAAAACCCACCAACCCGTAACTTGCTGGTGCCCTGAGGCAGCATTAATGCAAGCACCTTTTCTTTGTCTTATTTCCTTCCTAGAGAGATGCAGGTACCTCGGCATAAGCCACATCCTTACAAGGGTAGTAACTGTGCCAGGAGAATATGTTCCAATGCCTTTTAGTAAGGGGATGGTAAACAGAAGGTCAGGTAAGACATAGCAGTTTTATTCCAGGTTGCTTTATATATCATGGGGTATGGCAGACAGAAGACTCTCCCCTTCTTTTCCAGCTGAGATGGAAAAGCCAAAATCTTTTCCTAATGTGTCATCATTCACTTCTTTCACACACTGCACACCCCCACCCCAAGCCATGGTGCTGTATTGCAGCCAGTCAGTGAACCATCCAGATGAAGCCTTCCAGTACACCAGCCATTTGGATGAGAGGAATTTTGTTTGGTGTAAGATTTACCCGTTTTCTCTTTCTGTTGACATGTGTCAAGTGGACATGTGTCAAGTGTGACTCTTTCTGAACCTCTGAGACCTTCTGCTTTTACAGTACTTTTCAGAAGATCAGTGATCTATTTGACTGCTGAGCTGGGTCACCTGCCTGGATTTTGGATCCTCTCTAGTTCTTGCCTCTATTTCTGTTTTAAGTCAGTAGCAGAGTGGTTTTCTAAGCTCATGAATACCAGTCCCTCTCCAAGCAGTGAAACTGTCTCTATGGTGGAACACTTGTTTAATTTGGTCAAAAGTACCAATTTCTCAGCTTCAGCTCCAGAATTCCCCTTACCACTGCTGATAAGCACGCCTTGTCACAGTTTTGCTGTGGGATTCTCTGCGTGGAGCTGTATCTCCAGTGTCAATGTCCTTGTCATATGAAGTGCGCTCGTACACCCTCGCCCTTTCCCTCCCAGCCCAGCCCCTTGGCCTCGGCACAGTTTTGACATTGTAGATGGTCTGCAGGCAGGTCCTGCCCCTGGCTGGCCAGAAGAGCTCCCACAAGAACCTGAGATTGCTGACATTTCTCTCTTTCTTCTCTGTGTTTTTATGTTTCTAATTCCCCACGACCAATCATCCCTATGCTATTCCGTGCAAGCCCACTGAAAGGAGCACTCCATCGGGATGAAAAGGAGATCGCTGTCTTTAATGCCAAGAGAATAACTAACCTTAGGGCTTCTTTTGTTTGGGGTTTTCGTTCATATGTTGTCTGGGGCAAAGTCCACAGCTGAGATTTTGGTAATCCCCATTCAGGTGCTGCCAAACAAGGGTGGCACTGACATAGATATTTGAGATAAGCATTTTTTTTACCTTAAAGGTTTCCCAGTCATCTAAAAGTTCTGCTTCGATTGTTTCACGGTTTCAGTTTTGGCAGGGCTCAAACTGATCAGATCCAGAACTATGGGTTATTGTACCTAAATCTTCCAAGAAGCTCTCAAAGCACCTGACACATGCCAGCAGGATTGAGCTGCCCACATAATACTGCTTTCTTTTAAAGTGCTCTTGAGAGAGTGGGCCCTCTCCCACCTCCAGGCTGTATCCCAGGTGGGGCACAGCAACCTCCTAGTTCTCCTAGCACAGTTGTTCCACTGTGGGAAAAACAATGTGGGATTTATTGGGTTAGACTTTGCTCCAAGGCTATGTAGTTTTTCAATGACATTTTGATGTCAAATAAAAAAAGTATAGCCAGAAAAGCTGCCAAATACAAATCTCAGCTTCAGACAGCTGTAAACTTTGGATACGTTAGAGATAGGAGCTGAGCAGTATTGTCAGAGCCTGTGATGTATTTATTAACCAAAAGTGAGAAAATTATCCCGCTTCAGAGAGCTGAAGTGAACTTTAGGTGCCACGTAAGCCTGGTGTTGCTCTGACATTTGGGAAGTTAATTTCCCCCTAGAAGGAAGTTACGGCCTTTAATCAAAGGCTTGTGAAAAGTGACTCATTTTGCTAGGTCGGCAAAGGTTTCTAATTTGTTTTGATATTTTTGGTCCTATCCAGAGAATGTCTCTTATTGGAAAAGGCAGATTAAAGAAATAGATTAAAAAAGAGGAGGAAATGCTTGATGTGCACTTGAAGTGCCCGGATTTGTTGAAATATGAGCTTGGAAAGTCTGAGTGATCTTCACATTCAGATCACAACTTCACTGTAAAAGAAAGGTCACTTTTGCTTGTATTCTGGGGCAGCTTTTTCTCTTTTGTCCCCTTGGTAAGATCTCTCCTTTTGTATTATTATGGATGTACCTTGGTTTTGAACTTTTCCTTTTTACTCTTTTTTTTCCTCTTTTTCCTTTTTTTCCTTCTTTTCGGACAGAGGACTGATATTTCATCTTTTAAAAGATTTACAAGAAAAAGAAATAATATATGCACCACTGTGGAAAAGCATGTCTCTGTTCATACCTTTGCATTTTACAGGAAAATATGTCATTCCTTTCAGATCCATGAATTAAGATGCACTATTTTTTGCTGAAGGCTATTTTAAATTAGGCTAATAAATTGCTGCTCTCTGCCTTGCGTGATAATGCATTACATTATCTACTGATGTACACGTATTGTTTGACTCTAATGGTGTGGAAATTAAATGTTAGACATGGGCCAGATGTTCCTATAGATGAATATGAAGTATGACTCTGTCGTAGCTGAGTCTCAATGGGACAGAAGGTAGACGGTGAGGTTTTTTGAACAACAGCAACAAAAAACCTTAAGTGGGTCACTTGCATCCACACCCAAGATCCAGCCCTAACACTGAGCTGTTGAGCAGCATTATCAACCTGAGCTCGCTATTATTCCTCAGCCAAAGCCAGTGCCTTTCTTACTTCAAATGCCTCAATGCTTATAAAGCCACAAAGAATGGCTCAGAGAGATGGCAAACGCTTGCTGTCCTCGTCAGACTGACAGACACAGCTCGGGGTGCATCCCTGGCTCCTGCCTTAGCTACAAACATTTTGAAGCTCTCCCTCTGCCCTTCCCCCCCTCCTTGTGTATTTTCATACAGTGGCTGAGGGGGCAAACAGATGTATGTTACAGTGAATATTAATGAAGGTCCCCCACTGGCATCTCCTCTTGGAAAAGGCAGGGGGAGAACAGTTTACAGTCTCACTCGCAGGGCTAAATTACCCAGTGACTCATAATCTAAGTACCAGCAGAATGCTGCTGAACATGGGTATTTAGGATATTTGATAATGATGGACAGAGGCGTTTTCAAAATTGGTAATAAAGCAGCTTTGCTTTGGGAATGCTCTGACTCGCTACAGCTCACTGGCACCTACAAAAATAATAATCCTAACCACGAGATTAACCAAATGTTTGTGTTTGTGTGTGAGGTGGGAAGGAAGGAAGGACAATTTTTTCATTATCAGTAGAGGTCTGTAAGCAAACCAGAAGGACTTTTGGGAGCACTGAATTGGTAATGAATGGATTCCTTAACATTAAAAAAGAGAGATGAACTTTCTCTTTTTTTTTTGACAGCCCCGATTGCAGGACTGGCCCCACTTGACCATTGAGCTGAGTGCAACTCTGTACTGAGGATTTCTTAACACTGCCCCAGCACACAGATGGCCCCAGACTGGCACAAGAGGGAGAGTGGTCAACTGCAGGATGAGTGTGGGAATGAACAGTGGCATGCAGGAGCAGGAAACAGCTTTGCAGCCAGGGAAAGGGCTTGTATAACTGCTTCTGGAAAAAGATGCCACAAAGTAGACTGAAGTGAGATGAAGGAGAGCTGGCCATGGCCACAGCACCACATTGCTGCTGAATGGGCAGCGGTCCTCAGCTACATCCCATGAGGGGATGCAGTGGTCAGTCATTTCCAAGGCAGAGGGTACATCTGGCTTGAGAATTCTGAGCTGCTACTGTGTCCTACCCCAGTATGCTGTCAGGCTAATATTTCTGCAAAGATTTTGGGTATAAGCTTGCTTTTTGGTGCCCGAGCTCACAGAGGCCAGGGATTGTAAGGAGTTACGTTATTTTCCCTGCTGAATGTGGCAGTCACCCCCAAGAGCATAAGGCCCTGACAGCGAGCTCCTTGCCACCCACATCCATGTCCACCACAGTTCTGTGAGCAGTGTGGGGTGGTGGAGGGAAGATGAGCACAGGGTGTATCCCACTGCAGTCCACAGGCATCCGTACCCATGTCCTGGCTGTCAGAACCATGAATAAGCCTGAATCCCCACCAGGGATGATGCCACAGCACTGATCCCAGGTGAAAGGCAGCATCAGGTCTTCAGCATGTCGTTTGTAGAAAGCTAGGATCATTCCCCATCAAGCTGGAGTATTTCTTGGGCCTCTTCAGTGGCAGGCACTGTCAGATATACTGGAGAATGTTTTCATCACAGCTAACAGAGGGCTATCCAGATTGCTCGTAACTGTTTTTAGCACAGTAAACATGCAAACCAAGTGCCTGGGGAAAGAAAAAAAAAAGAGAGAAAAAGCCTGTCCTTGCAGTAGCTGATCATTTTTAATTAAATCTCAATCTATCAATCTAGTTACTGTGTGAGAGGGAGAGAACCAGCCTTGAATGATTTAGGATGTGAGTGATCTGAGATGCTCTGTGACCCTGTGCAGAAGCCCATCGTGGCCAAGGCACTCCTGCTACCAGCATGAGGACAAGGCACAGGGCCAGAGTGGTCCTGCCAGCCTAGCCTCCACCATGCAGCTCACGGGTCGAGAGAGTCTGTCAGAGCCTGGAATAGGTTTCTTCAGGAAGTGATGTGGTTCCTCGCCTCACTGAGCTTCCATGGAAAGCAGGGTTTGTGGCATTTGGGTGTCCTGGACGGTACCATGAGAAGCATGAGCACTTCTGCCCAAGATGCTGCAATGCCAGCTTCCTCCTCAGCTGGATGGAGCTGAGCATGGCCCAGGAGAGCTGGCTGCCATGGCAGGTGGGCACCATTTGGGATGGGACAGAGCTTGGGGTGCTCCTGCCGGGCACCCTGCACCCTTGGCATCTGCAGTACCTCTCCTCAGTGCATGGAGATAGAGTGAGCGGGAATGAGTTACCTTTTGGCTTCTGGACTCAAGGATCAATCCCTTCCAAAGAAACTGGTCCAGAGTACTTTAAAATGCAAAGGTAGAGAGGGTTCGTGTGATGAAATGTGATATTTACTGTCTTCATATCTTTTCTCTCTCACTGTTAGCTGTGCTGTTCATGAATGAAGAACAAAAAAAAAATGTAAAGACAGTTGCCAGTTTTGATACCAGTTTTGGGTCTGAGAGGAGGCGGGAGGGGGAGGGAATGGCATGTGTTCATCTGCATTTCAAGAACAATGAGCCTCAAACCTGAAATTATTTCCTATTTGAAAATAGTGATTAGCTAGAGCCAATTTAGCTTACTGTACAGTGTCCAGCATCTGAGCATCTGAGCTGTGGCCCTCTTTGAGCAGGATGATCTCCAGAGGTCCTCGCCAACCTCCACCTTTCTGTGATTCTGTGATCTCAGAGATGTTATAAAAGGTGAATAAATGAAGCCTCTGATGCCCTGTTGCAACGGGGAACTGAGGCACAGGGTAATGTACCTAGGCACACAGTGGTCTGGTTGTGTGCCGAAAAGCACTAACAGGACAACTTAACGTGCAGCCCTGTTCCCTTCAACAAGCAGCCAGAGATGATCATATGGCATTTGGATGGCACTTGTGGCTCAAAATAAAGGTAGGGGAAGCCCTATCTGATCTGTGAGAGTGCCTGCAGTGGCCTTGATTTCCTATTGAGGCACCACAGTCCAAGAGAATAAGTTTCTTACCCATCTCATAACACCTCCCTTGTTTTTTACATGGAATGTACCTTATGTGTTAATTCATTTTCTTGCAACTTACATTTTGAAGGTCCTTAGCTCCTTAATACACCTTAAGAAGCCATCAGGTTTTCCACGCTCACACAGTAGCAGGTATTTTGGCAACAGCACCTTCCATTTACTGCAGTGGACAAAACGTCATCAATTCTTAATTCAGTGGAAACTACTAAATTAAAAATCCTTAAATTCCCTGGATCCAGAGAAATTCAGGGCTTGATTTTGCATCTATCAATTGAATGGGAATATTCATCTATGGAACCAAGGCTCGGCCCTGATTAAAGAAGCTTTAGGCTAAATACAAACAGTATTTAGTGATGGGGGGAGGAGGAGGGAGGAACCAGTCACCTAAATATTAACTTTTTCTTATAAAGGTGAGCTGTTGTCATTCTGGAAACCTCATTTGGCTGTAAGTCTCTACGTGCAACTTTCCCTGAGGGAGATGGGTGGTTTTTTTCTACGTATTTGCCTCATAATTCTACATCCTTGCTGGTTGCATAAATTAAAGTGATATGATCACTGTGCTTTGTTATCATGATTTCTTACAGCTCTAAAGAACTCCCATGGCAGTCAGGCAGTAATACAAAATTAATGTCAGGCATTTTCTACCTCTTCACCAGAAGGTGCCCAATGATCCTGCACAGAAAGTTCTCTCCTGTCTGTGACAGGTTTGTGATGGTCTTGCCTTCTTCTGAATGGCACATTGTCCACTCTGTAGGATTTTCTCCATGTCTGTGCTTTCATGGTCTCTGCAGAAATTTCCATGGAAATTCTTAAATGAGAGCTAGTCCTTCCTTTCTTTCTTTCTACAATAAGGACCTGTGGCCAAGGAAAATTGAGCCAAGATCTCCCAACTCACAGTGGCCACAGCAAGCAACATCCAATCAGAACTGCTACTGTACGAGGCTGAGCACGTTTCAGCCGGTGGCCCGACCGACTGACCGCTGCCCACATAAGCCAGTCAGCCCTCTCCTTCCTAAACAGCTTCAGGTGGAACCATTCCTTAATTAAAAACGCCTTGACCAGTCCTATCAATGTGGGAAGCCAAGACCACAAAGACTTTATAAGAAAAGTCAGTGTGATTCCAAATGGAAAACCTACTCTGGCTTTTCCCTTTGCTCTCTAATTTCCACTGCAGATGCACGTCCTGGTGAGTCACGACATACGCACAGCACATTTGTATATGAAATTAACTTGCCTCTTCTGCTCTTCCCCCTGCTACAGCTGCTTCCTCACCCCCACACCTCATTCTTGTTCCTAGACCTTGTTCACCAAAAACTTTCTAATAGAAAAAGAAAGAAAAAAGGAAAGAATTTTCCAATGGCCATCAGGCTGTTATAACAGCTCAAGGGTTTAGCGTGGATTTGACTTTCAGCTTCAGCCCAGGACTGTGAGCACGAGCTCTGACTGATGATGTGAGCAATCTCTCTGCCACACTAAGCTAATCACAGCAAGCCAGCTTGAAGTGTCAGTGTATGATGGACAAATGCTGAATGGCAAAACAGATGGGAAATAATAAGTCTTTATTTTACGTTGTGAACCTACCAAGTATAGTTTGCTAGTGAGGAAACCTCTGCAAATACATCCCTGCAGATATCTTGAATATGGCCTCAGTTCAGAGCTGCTGAGTGAAATATTGAACAATGGATTCCTCTTTGAAAACACATTTTTGTTAAAAAAGAAAGCTGAGGTGAAACTGTTCAAGTGTACAAAGTGCTTCAGATTGGACTCTTGGCCCTAGGTGTTGGAATTGTGTCCCATTGAAAGTGACTTTGACAAAATGCTTCCAATCACCCTCCTCCTGCACCACAGGGAGGGCAGCCATGCCTACACAAATAAATAATGGTTGCATCTGAACGAGAAAGTTCAGTGAGCTGGCATAAGAGATGCTACCAGAGAGAGCTTTGCTTGTTCTATAAAGCATGAGGGCCTAGGAAATTATTTTGACCAAGGAAACAAACGGAATTTGCCTGCAAGTTTATCCTCCTACAGTGCTAAAATATTTCTTTCCTGTACTTGTTAGTCTCTATATTTTTTACTAAACTCCATGCTTCTGCTGCCTTCTGTTCTCTTCTCCCTTCTACAATGGTTCTCTTTTCTTCCAACTTCTCTTTTTCACTATTGCCTCCTCTCGTTTCTTTTCCTCTTGTGCAATATCCCATCACATACCATCAATGTTTTATCCTCCCTCTACTTTATAGACTCCAGTTAGTACTTGTAAACTCCCCTGGCAGTTGTCCTGCAGCAGTGTTTCCATACCAGCCCTTCCTTCACCCTTTGCCTCGAGCCACTTATGGACGTTTGTTTATTTGCATAAGGTACAGGAACATACTTTTAAAAGATCCTTTCCCAGAGCTGTGTCAAGTTCCTAATGCCATTTCATCATCTAAAATGCTTCTTCTTCACAGCTGAAGTGAGAGCCTGCTGCCTGCTTACAGTGACTGATAAAATGGTAACCACAAGAAGTCTAAAATATAAAATTAATCTGTGTGGGCTGGTTCATGACCCTGAAAAAAACATCCATCCATGCAATAATCCTTGTCTCCGGTCTACCACTGATCTAGCCATAAAGAAATTGACAGATTTTTGTTACCTAACAGCACCCTTTTCTGGGAGATATATAAAGAAACTTAAATAACAGGGCTCTCTGGGAAGCATATGGTACAGCAGCAGAGAATTGTGACTCTAGCAGTGGGACTCTGCCATGGTAACCTCACCCAACATGGGGAGTACTGTGTCTTCTCCTAGTTGGTCTGTGTTTTCGACCTCTTTAAAGAGATAATAATTTGCTCAGGAATTGTTTCAGCGGACAAATCCTACTCACTGGAAAAAGACATCCCTTTCCCAGGGCAGGACAGGACTTCATTATGCCTTACTGAAGTTCTGCTGAGGCTCCACTCTTCCAGGAGTGTGGATGGTTCTCTAGTTCATCTCAGGCTCAGAGAAAACCTGTGCTCACTTTTTTTTTTTTTTTGGGTCAGATCCTGTTGCATAAACACAAACTTGGACACTTGGCTGGTTTCGCTCAGACAGCAGCAGCCAGCAGCTCCTCCTGCACCCTCCGACATCTTGAGTATTGACGCTTCCATTCTTCCGATGAGGAGAACTGGCAACAGGAAGCTCAAGGCAGGCAGAGATGAGAAGAAAGAGGAATTCCTGCCAGACACTGCAGGAATGTTGAATTGTCTCTTTGGGTCTACGTCTGCTCACTGCACACATGTCAATCTGTGGAGAAGAGCTCACAAATCAGCCCCTTCTCAGGTGCTTTGAGCCAACTCTTGCATTTCAGAAAAAAACCACACTTAGATAAGCAATGTAAGATGATGAACCAAGCCACGCACATGGGAGTGGCCGGCCAACTCTTCGGTATGGAATGCTGTGGATGACAGGAGACAGATGTATGTAAACATTAGTGGACGCACAGGTCCCAGTTTCCCTCTGTGCTTTAGAGAACACACAAGTCCCAGTTTCTGCCCTGAATATCTTCCCATTGCAATACTCTGCTCTTATGTTCTCAGAACTTTGCCAGGTTAAGTTGTTTAAACATTTAATTGTTAAATCATTAAACTGAATATTTTTCTTTCCCTGTTGTCCAGCCAAAGCTAAGGATTTGGGAGAAATTCAGTCAAAATATTTCAGTTTTTTGTGGTTTTTATGAAGTTGAGATTGAAATCAAGGAAAACTACTTGTTTGGGAAAAGGAAAAGCATGTAGCCTTCTTTAAGATGCCCTAACACTGTGCTGCTTGAAACTATCTGCTTTCAGGATGTTACTGTGCATATGCTTGTTTGCCATTTTAGTGGACATTTTTCTCAAATGTGGCAAATTGTATATATATATACATATATAAAATGAAAATCACCATATGTCTGTGTCTGGAGAAGACTTTTTCAAGCTTAGCAACTGAAGTATCTGAAGAATTCCACTTTCAGACCCTTCCAATGAGGACACTTCATCCTCTCATGCCAAGAGACCGAATTACATGGTCTTGCTATCAGGTGACTTGGCATGTTCCAGTAATACAACCTAGTCCTTCCTTACAGTGGCTGAAGGATAGTGTGCTACTGTCAATGGAGCACAAAGAGAGGGAATTTTCTTGTTCAGTTCCAATTTCTAGAACTGTTCATGCCCAGAGAAAAAGGCATGAATGGGATGACGTAGAGTTTTGGGCAAAGGTTGAGCAAGGGAGATAATATTAAACCTAATTTCTATATTTTCTCATTTTTAACCTGTTTTATTCTGGCATCTTTGTATTCTTTCCTTATGATGCAATTATATGCATTGAAAATACCCTTATTATTTACAGGCAAGCATAATTGTAAAATATTCGCATCATTTTCTTTGCACTGTAGCTGCATAAAAGGTTTATAAAAATTGTCTGTGACAGTTCCTTGACAGGAAAAACCAGAGATATTACTATAGTAACATTCAAAGGTGATTGCAACAAAAATAAAATAATTCAAACTAAGGCAATATTTGCTCACATACAACGTGAGTCATTTGGATTGTGAATTCATGACAATGGTGAAGAAGGAAAAAATCATCAAGGAAGAGTTACAATGTGCCCTCACTCCGTACTGCAGAATCCAAAGGCTCTCACTGTCAACCGAGGAAGAAACAATAACACAAAAGTGGAACATATATTCCAGTTTAGCAGACTTAAATTATGCACTAAAAGTGGGCCGAGTTCGCTTTCACATATGCTTTGGATTGCCTCTTGATTTCCGTGCAAGCGCCTGTTTATAGCAGGGATGTATCTGTGCAGGGAGGGACTCGGTGCCCCTTGGATCAGGCTGTGAATATGAAAGACACTACAGAGATCTTCATCAGAGATCAGAAATATGCAGAAAGAATCTGAAAGCAGATTTTGCCCTGCACAAGAGCATGGCATCAAATGTGGGCATTCCTGTTCTGCTCCCAGCAAAGTATATATAATAATAAAAAAAAGAAATGTAAAGCCTCTGTGCTCCTGAAGACCTCTGAGCTCTTAAACAGATAAAACCAAGGTGCCAAATTCTGCCCTTCCTGTGCAGCTCCATTGATGTGCCAGGGATGCAGGGTCTGACATTAGGAGATTAGCACAGTGCAGGCGGGACGCAGAACACCACAAAAGGACAAGGTTATGATTTTTCCATACAGAAAGATTGAGGAGGGGCTCCTGCTCTGAGTGATTTCACTTTAGATGACAGGTAAAGAAAAAAAAATGAATAGAAGACTGTGCATATCTCTCTAATGTGCTGTAGCAGTCAGGCTTGATACAATGGCAGCTGTGAGTTTTGGGAGATGCTCCTCGGAACTGTGAAGTCATAGGGAAAATGCAGCCATATCAGACGCAGAGCTCCCTGTCTCTCTGCCCCTAATATATGCTACATTTACTCAAGAATGGGCAAACCACACTTCAGACGCCATTAACACACTGAAATAAATTGTATCTTAGAATAGGTGCCTTGCCTCGTAAAACAAGGAATGGTGCTCATATGGAGTGATTTTCCCAGCTGCCACTCTCAGCCCACCTGAGAGTCTGAATCCGAGAGAGGCAATTCCACAGGCTTCTAGCTGCCTTGGTGGAGGGGAATGCCATGCATCCAAGGGCGTGGGGCGGGGAGGTGGAGGAGCAGGACAGGACAGAGGCAAGGGAAAGAATTTAGCCTTATCCTCTAAAAACCCTCTCCTTTAGGAAAAAATATTTTTAAATCACCTTGACAGCCAGTGCAGCCAGCTCTGAAGCAGGAAAGTTCAAAGAAATTGTGCTTCTACTGCCTAAATTTTAATTAGTCTGTGGGTAAACGGGAACTTTGAAGTTGTCTACACAGCAATTTCCATGTGCCCTGTTGACTTGAAGAGACCAAAGACTCCAGCAATATTCAAAGCTGCCCTCTGCAGATGTGTAAACGATCCCACAAAGTGCAAATGTGGGGATTTAGGTCTTAGCCTGAAAGATCTTTTTCAGGATGTGCATGCTAATTCCAAAAAGAGGCCTTCCACGCAGACCTATAGGTCTCTGAAGAACAGGTGCAAAGTCAGGTTCCCAGAAGTGCCGAGACCTGCAGACCCAGTACAGACCATTGTGTCGTGGCTTAGGCTGAGAAGCTCTGAGTAATAAATTTCTGTAAGTGACAAAACCCTCCAGATTGTAGAAAAATCAGATGGTGTTCATTTCCATGATAATTCGTGCTTTGGTTGAGCTACTTTTGACTTTCAGTGAGAGATGAATTTGACCTGCTCTCTCTTTCTCATCTGCTGGGCTGCAGCTGTGCCCTCTAGCACTGTATATGTATTCCAAGCTCATCTAGATGTTGAAACAAAAGCACAAATTAGATGACAATCTTCCATTCTTTCTGTGTGCTGCCAATACCTGTTTGTCACTATAATAGTATTAATCATCTTTTATTTATAGCAGAACATTAGCTATAGCTTCCATTTTTCCCTTTTGATTTATTTGTAGGACAACAGGTGCACAACTTAAGCAGGTGTATGGATGTGTGCATATGTTGTGAGTTTGCTGATAGCCACAAAACATCTTTAGTAAATTATTACTTGTATCAAAGCTGCCATTATTTTCATTTCATGCCTAAACTTAATTCCACAGCTGTTAGCTCCCACACTCCATTAGCTGTTTTGTGTCACAACTGCAGTAATGCAGCTCAGGGGTGCGAGACCTCTTCTCTCGCCCTCCAAAAAGCCCACACAAACAAAACATCTCTAAACCGTACACTGCTCCCAGTTTCTTCTGAAACTTGGGAGAGGCGCTGAAAATGTATCAACAGTTTCCACTGGCAACTGCTGCAGAATAGCATGTTACTGGTTCAACAGCTGACATGAAATGCCTTTCCATATGTAAAGCTCTGCCTTAAACACACAAGGGACACGAAGAAAAAAATTTCGTACTTTCTTTTTCTTTTGTCTAACGGTAAATGGGTAGTGTTGAAGTGCTTAAAAAAATGCAGTTATAATTTTGGATCCAAGCTGTGAGAACACTCATTGGAGACAACTGTTCTCCCATGGGCTAGCCTTGAATAAACAATCACAGCTCTGTGTGATATTAGTTCTTAACCAGATTCTAGCATTGAGCTGTTGCCTCGCCATGGTTACTTGCCTTTTAAACCAATGTTTCTTTTCCTTCTTTTTTGCCAAGATTCTTGCTTGCTTGGCAGTGGCTCGTTCTCATTTGAACTTTTGCCCTATTTTAATCTCCACCAAATTTTTACTCTAAAAGAACCTTTTCACTGATATCTCTTTGTTGCCCTGAATTTCTTTTCTGTGTGTGAGAACTTACTCGGGGACATGGCTTATGGGAAAAAGCCCAAGTGACTGTCTTCTTCCGAGTACCCAGCAGCTGGCAGACATCTGTGAGATTAGAAAACAAAGCCACAACAACACAAGACAGTAGCCACTCCCAAAATAAAATTAAATAGGAAATAAGGAGACACACAAACTACCAGGTCATTCACTTGGAGATTTATTTGTGCTTCTCAGCTCCTGGGCTTGCCTCCCTCCATTTCATCTGAGGATAACACCCTTAAAACCCATGTAAGAGCATCATTTTGACACACAGGGTTCCAATGCAGAATCCCTCACTTGTCCTGTGCCTCTGGAGCTGGCAGAGCACCAGGGTCCCATGGATCATATTAAAGCCCTAAGGAAGGGGAATATACCTCTGGTTGCTTTGAGGCAATTCTCCAGGCATCCCGGAAGAAATAAACCAACAGCTTCTATAAAAAAAAGCTAAAATTCCTCCTTTACAACTAGAACATGTTATCTTGAAATATCTTGACTATTTTTTTGTTGTCTTTTGTGGAGATTCTTAAATGAGAAAATCAATGGGAACTTGCTGAAGGCTCCCTCCAAACATTTCTAGCCACATAGTTGATTAACATTATTTCCACTGCTGAAAAAGAAAAAAACTACAGCTTTGTCTTGGTTGCTCATTCAGCTTCTTATTCCTCGGAAAATGTCACTGTGCGGTTGCCTGAAGGAAAGGCGAGTACATGGGTATAATATACATGTGCTTATGTGGACACACACATACAAATGTACAAAACCGCAACAAAAGCATCTTGTACTAATAGATGGTTTCGGTAAAATCCGTTTTCTTACCAGAAACATAACTTCCAATTTTCCAGTGCTAATAAAAGCACTATTATTACAATTTATTAATCTCTCATTCTTGGCTGTATCACTTGGGCTGAATTTTTAGTGTAAAGTAAAACACAGTTTAAGCCTCTAGGACAACATACCGCTTTGGTGTGCTGCATGTAAAATGAACCAGAGTAACATCCTGCTGGTTTGTGCATCAGATATTTTGGCAGACAAACCAGAGGCCAAGGATTCAGTCATCTATATTCACAGATTAATAAGGAGTTGTGTTCACAGACTTACACATACCTAAGAAGAACTTTTCACCATTTAAAATTTTCTAACTGACCTTTCAATCTAGGAAAACCAGCAAGTTACATCTTTCTTTTAAAACATAATCTTGCCAATACTGTATATGTTAGAAGATTTTAAATTAAATCAATTAAAAGTCTGTCCTTGTTTGCTTTTATTTATTAACTTTTAGAGGGAAATTTTCTTCATAGTAGCAAAATCAATACTCTGAGATAAAATTTCTAACAAGAATTTCCTTTCTCATAAAATTTTATTGGCAATTTAATTTTTCATCTCTATTGAAATAAATGAAGTAAAATGTAAAGAACAATGCTCCTTTTTTTTCCTAGTAAAAGGTCTTTATTTACTTTAGAACCCAAGCAGGAGGTACATTTTCAGCTGAGTTCAATCAATTCCTACATCTTTGATATCTCTTCATTTGCACAGAATCCCGGCTGACAGAAAAATCACTAGCTAATTGACTAGAGCATGCTTTATATGCGAGTGTTGGTTACAGTCTGCTTCGCAACCCCCTTGTATCTGAGTCGGAAGTGGGCAAAAGTGCCCCTCCAAACACAGCACTCTGCTGCACAGAATCCGGCTGTCACCTTGGGCAATCTACCCCTTAATGCCTAAGATACAAATTCCTAGCTGGATCTAGCTGAATTACTGTGCTTTCCTGTTGCATATGTACAGCAGCAAATCATTGCACTACTCTGGGCACCGAGGGGAAATTAAAGGGCCCAAGGTGTCACTCAGTACAAGATGGGAACACGGACGTGAGAAAGACAAGGGTCCTTTCCGATCCTTTCCAGTCCTTTGTCATAAGAGAGCAGGGGACAGAGAAGGAAGGCTGTTCAAAGCCCTGCAAAGGTAGTAATGCCGTGCTTCATTCTAGGCTCTCCCATCTGATGATTCTAAAACTGTTTGTATAGTTTGAGTCACTGGAAGAAGCCAAGGCGGACACAAATATTATGCCAACGTCATGGCAGGGAATTGGGGATGCAGCCAAATTAGGTAACTTCAGTCCAAGACTCACACTGAGATCCACACCTAATACAGCTCCTGCTGCGTTTCTCAGGCTAGAACTGGTCTTTCTGGTGAATGGAAGCCTCCTTGTACAGGAGCAACACCAGAACAAAACAGCGCCTTGCAGAGATGTGGATGGGAGCACACACACAGCCACACTCTGTCACCGACTGTGTGGCGCCCACCAGGTAGCAATTAGCACAGAATGTGCGCCACAATATGTAGGCACAATAATCCTTAACTGCTGGCAAGCCCCCTCATCCAGCATCTCATACTGCTCTGGTTTGCAGTCAGACTCGCACAGCCAGCACTGCCCAGCCTTTGGGAAGGGGGCTTCTCCCCGCACAATGCTGACTTGTGTCCCAGTGCAGAGTGTCACTTTCCCACACAGAGCAGTCCCCTGATCTGCGAGTAGTGCCTATGGCTTCTTCAGGGACCACTTTCAAAGGACAGTGCAGCTCAGCAGGCCCTTTGTAAATGTGTGGCCACGACACATTCATCAGTAACAATGACCCCTGTAATCATTTACAATGTCTTTGGGCCTCCGTGTGTAAAAAAATGCTGCTATGCCAAGCCAATGGAAGAAAAAACTTGTGCTGTGGTTGTGGCATTAAAACCGGGACTGTGAAGCGTTATTTGTATCGAGGGATGAAATAACAAGTCGGAAGGGTGAGAAAACTTGAAAGGAAATAGACTTAGGGAAACAGAAGCTGGAAGTAATCAATAAATCATAGAATAAAGTAAAGAGAAAGAACCTTTAAAGTGCCCAGCTTAAATGTCAAGAGTATTAGAACAAAAGAGCTCCAAGTGAGAGAATGTGTGACACGAAAATATGCTGAAACTCTGACAGAAAGTATATTCACTCCTGAGCATGGAAAATGTACAGGCAACGAAGGGCAGCAGAGAAAAACAAGGAAATTAGGCAATTGTGTAAGTTCCTCTTCTGTGTACAGTCTGAACACACAGGATCAGTGTTATTGTTTCTAGAAGATTCTGGGGAGTAAAACTGGGTAAAGAAACCCAGACATCCCAGCAGTGGAAAAGATCAGTTTTAAATTTTATAATATCCTGGGAATGTGTTATCACCTATGCATAAAGGTATGCCATCAATATTGCAGAGTAATAGGATCTTGCCAAGGTGGAGTTGGTCTTTTATTTATCTCTAGACAAATTCATACAGCTAAAATTTAGGATTTTCTCTAATGACACTCTTTCAGTGATGCATTTAATCATACATAGCTCCAGTCACACATAGGTCTAGGCACATGTGTTTGCCCTACTGAAATCAATGTATATATCCATATACTTCAAGTTAAGCTGGTACTCAAAATATTTTTCCAAGCTGGAGCCTAAGTGGTGATGGATTACCTAGTTAGCTATAAATTGCATGGTTGCTTCTGGTTTTGGCTACTGGCTCAAAAGCAGATACCCATTCTGTTTGAAGCAAGCTTACAATAACTGTTACTCATGTAATAGAGCAGATTCTTCTGGCACCACACGCATGGACAATGCGAAACGGAATTTTCTGTTTAAATGGGGTTTGCAGTCAACTGAGCAAAGGCTGCTTATGCTCTCCTTAGCTGAAACCTGTACTGAAAGAAACTACCCCACTTTGTTTTACCTTGAAGAGCAAGATTTGGGAAGCTCTGATAGAGGCTGCTGGGACACGTTTGTCCCAGCGAAAGGCAGACAGACAAACTTCTGGCCCTGTGCTTTGGGTGATGGGCTTCCTCAAGCATGGCAGATTTTAGGGCTTGTGCAGCTATTGTGCCACAGAGCTGGGACACAGCCATTCCTAAGAGCCCTGGTGGCACTGGCCACTGCACAGGGCTTTTGTTTGGGCCAAGGGCCAAATAGACACCCTTTGCAATACATGTGCAGGCAGGACACGGCTGCAGTAAAAAGTCATTAAAAACCACACATATTTCTTGTTGTGGGACTAAAGCATCACCTTAAAACCATGTGGACCACTCAGGCAGTGGCAGGGGAGAAAAAGTACATTGAATTGGTTGTGAAATACTGTCAGTTTAAATCAGGTGGTGATATTTGATAGGGAAACAGAGAAGCTTAGTCCATTTTAAAGAGTCTTCATTAAACTATCTTGCTCTTCTGCTGTGTGCACATAAATGACAGTACTGATGTGCAACAGTAATGTCAGCAGGTAAATTGAGTGTTAATGCTTGTGTTAATGTTTCTGAGCATGCCCCCTGTAAAAAGGAGATGGTTCCAAAAACCTGATGGGTCTGACGTGAGGAGAGTGCTGAGTCAGGGAAAAAAACCAACTTACTGCAAGTGCTCATTTGACAGCAAAGGATTTTGTGGTATGCCTCAATGAGACATTTAAAATTTCACTCATAATTTTATGAAATGTCTCTCATTTAAGTTGTCAAAGCCTGACAGGCTTGTTAACAGCATCAAGGGGTGAATGGTCCTTCATCTTCTTGCTCTTGCTCAACTGAATGATCGATGAACAAACTAAAGCTGACAGCTGCTGCGAAGATATCAAGAATTAAAGGAGATGCAGAAGATGTTTCTACTCCTTCCTGTCTAATTCAGCCTAAAGAATTTGATATTCTGTTCAAGAAAAGGTTGGAAAAGCAAGAACAGCAGTAGCTTAAATCCTGTCCTTAAGTCCAGATTTTCTGCCCACTCCAGCCAAGGCCCACTAGACTGGAACAAGGCACAGGGAAGCTCATGAGACTGGGGTCCATTAGTTATTTTCTGTTTCCAGGGGTCTACTTCCACCAGGAACCCAGGAGCTGAGAACCCACTAAAGGAATAAACATGAAAGGCTATAGAGTGTCCCCAGGATTTACACAATATCTTGACAAATTTGACTCCAAGAACAGCAAAACAAGTATTTTTCTTAAGTAATTGTCCTCCATTAAAATGCCAGCATTTTTGGGTGATGTTAGCTCTCACTTTAACTTAATGTCTTCAGTCCATGTCTAAGTTTCCCCAAATTTTCCTGTAAAAAAAGTAGTGATGCACATGAAATACAATGGTTTTTCACTGCATATCAATACCTGCTGAAAACCAATTTTGACTTTCAAGATGTACTTGAAACCTCATTCTAAGAATTAATGAGGGAACCAAAGCACGTTACATGAATAAATGGCCAGTCAGATTGGCTAAGTTTTGAACATTAGGTCAAGATTACAATAAACCAGGTGAATGACATGCAAACCAAGAGTGACTCCCATCTCAGGATGTGTAATACCCTGGAGGGACACACAAAGGCACATGGGGAAACTCCGCATGGCCTGCTCAGGGACATTTTCGGATCAAGAAGTCAGACACCATTAAATAAATGATTCCTTAGAAGTTATTCAGCTCTCTCCTATCAAGCCAGCAAGGTAGGTCTACACTGCAGTTGTTGCATGCTTGGCCAAACCGATAAACTTCAATGATGAGGTGACAGGCCTGGCATATTAGGGGAGAACAACGGATGTGATTTCTCTCAACTTTGGCAGGACCTTCTGCATTGTGTCCAGTAACACCAGTTGCATAACATTGAACAAAGTGATGAATTGCATAGTAAATAAATGGACAGTGGACTGTCAATTTACAGGTGGACAGTAAACTGGCAGAACCACCGGGCTCAAAGGCTTGTGATGTGGCTGGAGTGTCCAGCTGCAGGCTAGTCGCTTTTTTACTGTTTAGGTGTACTAGTTTGAAAACAAACCAGTGGGAGATCGCAAGTCAGAATTATAATTTAATAGGAAAATTAAAATACATGCTGACAGAGTCAGGATACAACCTGACACCCTGGTAATCAGGGTGGTGGTAGCAGTCCAGATGAAGTGGTTCTGTTGAAGCAGTGATCCTGTAGAAGGGTCTGGTCTTCACCTGAAGGTCCAGTGGTAGCTCTTGTCCTCGGGGAATCCAGTAGGTAAGGGCTGACTGTGCTGTTCCAAACCTCAGATTATATCCAGGTAGGAATGCTTGGTTCCTCCCCCTGGGCGGAGCATCTCACAATGGGACGATGTAATTTTATGAGTCATGCAGTGAGGCTGGATGGCCCATTAGCAGAAGATATCTCCCAGAGGGAGTTATCAGGGATGTGTCATGGAAGAGATAAAGAACATTGCCCTGGTTTTAACAGATGGTGATAGAATACATACTTTTGGTTACATCTTACATTGTAACCTAAGACAGTCGGTAATTGAACAGTTTAATAAATTGCCCAGAAAGGATGTGGAGTTTCCATCTTTTGCAACATTGAAAGCCTCCTTGGACACAGCCCAGAGGTCTGAGTTCTAGTTTACGCTGCTTTGAGAAGGGGAGTAGATCATCTCCAGAGGTCCTTTCCCACCTCAGCCATTCTGGGACTCTGTGACAGCCCTGTCTTTGTCTATATCTTGCAGGTAATGGCACACTGAATGTTTGTTGCTTTTATTCTAGGAATGGCACCATCAGTCAGTGTTTTTTACAGGAAGTGTATCAGTTTATTGTAATTTCCTTGACATACAAGCTGAATTTACAACTCTATTGCCGTCCTTATTTTTCCCATTTCTTACTTCAACTTTGCAGAGTGCTCTCTAATGAATAGAGTCTACAGAGTATCTCACACAATGAGAGAAGGCAAGAACCGATTACCCTTTATTGAGAAAGAGTCATTTTTAAAGCTGCATTTGTTACCTAGTTCTGTTGAGTCAGCACAAAGCCTTGCTTACTTTGTTGCAGAGTAGTTTGTCTGCAGTGTGTGTACTACAGTGCCCTTTGTAAGCATGCAATACATAAGGTCTGGTATTCCTATCCCAGGGTTAGCAACTCTGTACAGTGCCACTGTCCCAAGAGAAACTCAGACATGGAAAGATGCTTTCAGGAGTGGCATTTTCCTCCTATTTTGTAATACCATCCATCTCTGGCTATCACCAGTGGTGGATATTTCTTTTGTGCCTCTGCCTGCTCCTCCTGTATCTATATATAATGCAAAAGAGTAATTTCCTACTCCTCACTGTGCTGTTTTACTACAGGCAGATGCTACTTCTAAGTGCAGTGGTAGGCCTCAAACCAAAGATGTATCTGTTTCCTCTATAGTTTTAGGACTTGGGACAATCCACAGGCTGGACTCTTAATGCCTCAGTCCTACTTCAGATGTTTCCCTGAACCAATACCTTTTTCCATGTCTCCCAGGGCAGATGTAACATTGCCACAATTGTGACACCTCATGTCAATTCTGAAAACCTTGCGTGGCTGCTACAAAGAGATCTCAGCTCCCCACCAGAAAAATATCTCACTGAACTTCAGATAGAAGCAAAATTGGCACTTATGCTTGGGGATAGGAGAGTGGCACAGACAGCAGGGGAGAGAGAAGTGCTCATGAAATACTTCAGAATGAAGGGAATTCATTCTTGCTGATGAGAAGGCCTTGAGGAACTCAACCTAAAAATTATTGCATTGTTATAAGAATGAGAAAAAAATCACTCATTACTACAAAAGCATCACAGGGCCATTCAAGTACATTGAAAGCTTTTCTGAAAATATGCCTTCTGGTAAGTTGTTGAGCTACAGGAAATTTTTTTTTAAATTTTACATTTCAATTTTCCCCACTGTGTTACCTGTTATTTAAGGTCATTCTACATATACATATATAAATGTAAGTATAAAAATCTGTATGTGTCCATGTGTGTATGTAAGAATATAACCATACGAGCATATGTTTATTTATTTGCATCCTCTGTGTGTGTGTGTGTGTACAACTACTACAGCAGAATTCTTCAGATGCAGAAATGTTTCGCAAACCATTAATTTTTGCCTTCTTCCTGCACTTGTTATGCCAGCACCAATTAACTTACTAGGACTATTTCTAGTGCAGTGGTCCTCAACTGAGGCAGCAGCAAGCTCAAAAATAATTTTAGGCCAATATTTAGGCAGAGTTGTGCCCTAAAACAAACACAGGGCATGTGTATTTGTGTATGAGGCCCATCCTGCCCTGCATTGCTGCCCAGCTGCTCAGTGAACGGTCCCCAGCCCTAATTCCAGAGTGAAGCAGAATGCTGGGGAGCATGGAGACAGGGTGCTCTTCAGCACCCAGTGAGACCCATCTAACAACAACCTGTGCTGTTTGCCAGGGCCTGATGCTGATTATAAACATCTATGTTGGGAACTGGAGATGTGGCTGCATAGGAAAAGTTGGAGCTAAGCCCCTCTAGGCAGGGATGCCCCATCTGTTCCCGAGAACCACCCTGCATCCAAGGCTTCAGGGCGGCACAGGGCTGAAACTCTCCTGGGAACATCACTGGTGGGCAGGGAATCAAACAGGTCGTGGAGTCCTCTTCAACCCACCCAGTGCATGTGCTGAAGTTAGTCACTACCAGTAGCAGCTATATTTATAGAGGCATGTCGTAAGTTTGACGTAAGACACGATTTGTTTTTTCTGTACAGCAGGGCAAAGGTGCCTTTCTCCTCCCCTTCTTCAGTTTTTGGATAAACCCTTACTTGTTTTCACAGGAACATTAGCTCAAATCTGCTGCTACTGTGCGCAGCCGATAAAACTATTGCTTGGAAAGACCATATGTCACATGGAACTACTCAAGAGGCATAAAGCCCCGCTTTTTGCCGATCCTTTAAAGATACGGTTTTATGCTCAGTTAAAATGGAAAAGAGCATTATGTTTAAAGATAAACCCATTTACTGTGCAACCGCTTTGCTAAATTCTGTCACCAAATTACTTGTTAGTAAGACACTTGGACTGCCTTTTTTAAAAAAAAAAAAAGTTGTTGCACATGGCTTTCTCCTTGTTTATCAGTTGCTATGACAATTCTAATGACAATATCACCACAGAAAAGGATTAAAATCTTTTTACTAGAGACAAGAAAAGACAAAATCAGTTCTGAGGAGAAAGTTCCCTTTATTAATATACTTCTTGTTCCCCTCTTTGACCCAGGTAGTTGACCAATATTCAGGGTCCCTACAGGTTGTTTCTGTTTGGAGAACAAACGGATGAGGGAGTGAATCGAGCTTTTTAATGTGCTTCTGTTTGTTTAGAAAGAATTTACACAATGTCCCGTTACTCTGGGCACAGCGGGAGCCAAAACAATAGTCAGTGTTTTCTCTTTTCATACTTTCAAGCTTCTTTTGAGCCACAACTCAAGTTATCTCTCTCTTAGGTTTCTCTCAAGGTCAGGCTACAAGGGTTTTCCTTGCTGGCTCTGGCATGTCCTTGCTACTTGCTATGTCTGCTTCTCTGATGTTTCTGCTGTCACTTTCTGAGTTGCTCCATTTCATCATATGCCACCTTGTCCCCAGCCTTTGCAGTTGGATCCTGGAGAAGTGCCTCAGCCCCCACAGTTCAGCACTGTAGGCATGTGTGCCGCAGTACGTAGGGTGAGGAATGTTATGGTGCAGCTCCTGGAGTCTCAATGAGGATGTCCCAAAAAGAAGGCAGTTCTTTTTCTAGGGAAAGGAAGCTTTCTCACCCACCATCTTCAGTGAGGTTTCATGGCTGACTTTCAGCATAACACCGAATTTATTTCCAACAGTGTATTTTTGCTCCCTGTCAGATCGGTTTCTCTACAGTAGTGCTATAAGGTGGGGGAGCAGAAAATATGTTACTATTTCCTAACAAAACAGCCTCTGATGCAACTATAATAAAGTTGTGAAAAAGTCCTAGAGGACTTAAACAGATTTGACAGCATTTAATTTCCATAAATTTAGGGCCTGATCCTGATTTTCCTTTGGCCTTTTTTACTAGAGGGAGATAGAGGGAGATAATGCATGGTCTTTTCAGACAAACTAAAGACAGAAATAATGGCCCAGCTCAGCAGCAAAAGCCAGGTGTGAGGTTGAGCTGTTGGGACTCTTTTATGGCCAACAGAGGTAATTTCAGCATTCCTGCTCTGGGTTAGACCCATCTCTGCTGTGACCAACAGGTCTCCTGTCCAGGCCTGGCTGAGCTACGCTTCTAGCCGTAGCTCTGCTGCTGGCCCTTGGGGCTCTTTGATTGGAACAAAGGCTGCATATAGCCTAATCTCCATTCAGACAGGGAAAGGTCTTTGATTTTGAACAGCAAAAACTCATAACAGTTGCATTTTCTTTTGCTTTTAAGGAAACAGACACAAGCAGTTTTAATTTATCTCATGTTTATGCCACAGCTATTAACATGGCCCACTCGACACCCAAGGAAACTGCTTCTAGTTGCTCTCAGGCATGACACATCTCTGGTTTTCATATACTTTCTTTTTATCATTTCTTCCATAAACCCATGTCCTACCAACTTCCCACCTTCATATTTATGTAGGTGATCATCTGTGGTGGGCTCCAGTGTAGACTCTGAACGGAAAAGATCCTCTGGTATGACCTCACAGACCTACAGCTTTGGAAACAACTCCTTCACTACTGCAGATGGACCAGCTATAATTTCCTGAAGGCCCCAGCATCACAAATGGATATCTTTGGCCACATTCACAGCAGTAAGACTTTGGCACTGATGAGACAGTCAAAAGTTGTCTTTCTAGACTGTGCTGCTACCCATTAAACTGGGGTGGGCATGGACCTGTCAGCACTGGTGAACTTCATGTCATGAAAAACCTCTTAATTCAATAAAACTTCATTTAAATGGAATTTCATATGCCAGAACAGAGGGAGCTTGCACCTTTAACTAAAAATCTCAGGCCATCCACGCATGCAGCCAGTCCTTAATCCCTAGGAAATGCCCTTTGCTGAGATCATTATTTCTTAATTAGTAGACAACGAACTGTATATATTTGGTTTAGCCTTTGAAACATATATTTGATTTAGCCTTTGAGAAAGAAGGTGAGTTTTCTCCAAGCACTGTAGAGGGTAAGCATCTCTTTGCACGAAGCATCCAGTTATGGGTATATTGTATGTAAACTAAAGTGATTGATTCTGCTGAGTTCTCAGCAGAAGATGGAGTTTGGGATGGTCATGTCTTCTCAAGACAGGTATTCTGAACAGCAGGAAAATGGATTTGGAGGGCAGGGGGGAGGGGGAGTAGTTAATTTTCACTTTAAAACTTTGAATGAAACAGTTCAAAAACCTCTAGTAAGATTGTCACAACAGGATTGCCAAAAGAGGCATTAGGTATTCTCAGGTTTACAGGTTATTAATTTCTTCCATTTTCAATAAATTGATGGTCACTAGGTCAGAGTCTTAGCAAAAGGTCTCCCCTCTCAAGCAAGTATCTTTAACAGTCCACTCTGCAATAATTATTCTCTGTCATACTTTCAGAACAAGGATTTGAGAACTCATCACGCAGCCCTGAATCTGTGGATCAATCCTAGATTTGTACAAGTCGGTACATGTCCCAGTCTGATCCAGGCCAGAGGGGAGCACTCAAGCTTATTTCTCTTGAATCTGCCATGCGACTGATCTTTATGCTGCCTGTATCCTTACACTGACCTTTTGCTGGCTACAAGACAACAGTCAGTCTCAGTCAGAATAAATCTGGGTGTTGAAGACAACCCATCAACATTTTTTGGAACCAGTGCAAACCCAGTGTCAGCACTTGCCATACAAGTCTAGCTGAGATATATTTGACGGCCTAGGAGGAGCACTGGAACTGGACTTGAAGCACTGAGCCACAGCACCAGAAGCATGCTCTAAATGTAAGGAGATTACCTTATGAGGCCATTTTGCCTCAATCTCTCCTTTTGGATGTGTTCCATTTTGCTCACAATGCTTTCACATTCACTGAGTCAGAGAGCAGGAGACTAACTCTTCAGTGAAGGGCTCAGGGTACTTGCTGGGTTCCAGCACAGACTGAGGCACCTCAGTAAAGTGGAACAGCATCAACAGGAGCAACAAGCCACTGCCAGCCCCACAATACTCAGTGGCCTGCTTAGCCACGCATTTTTGGAGGAGGACAGATAGAGCATTTGAGGTAATTGATATCCCCATCCCCATGCTCTAGCTGAGACCACTGGCCATTCAGTCTCATCCTATCCTTTCCTACCCAGCCACCATATGTGCATCCCGCTCTTTTCCAGTGCAAGCTGTAAGAGCTCTGTGGCCCTGGGCTAGTGCAGCAACCCCACAGAGAGGTTCCAAACAGCTCGCTGCACCCTCCTGCCTGTGTCCTGCATCCTGCCTGCATCCTTCTGCCGCAAGTGTTTTCTTCTGTTTATGGCACCTGGCTTAAGGCTGCCAGGTACCTTGGCAGGCAGCTTCCCCCAGTCCTAATCTGACTGGTAGCACTTCACTGACAAAATTCATGTATCAGGTCAGCATCTCCTTTGTGCTACCAGCAAACGAGCTGTCAGGATTAGTTTAAAGCTTCGCCGTGTTTAAAGAGGCCAGAGAGGTGGTTTATTCCTTCCCTCATCCTTACACCCTCCTCCCTTCCTATCAGGAACACCATTTGCTGCTACGCTAATGTTTGCAGCAGTTATTATCAGCAAACTGACCTGGGACTTGCCATCATCCCACGAAAGCAATCCTACCCTCAGCTTTGTTAGGAGTGATCTAGTTCCAGGCTTTTATTCAGTGACATTCTCAGTTTCGCTCTTGCTGATCATAAGCAGCTTTTTGATGAAAATCAGTACTCCCGACACTTAGTTCAAGCCACCTCTTGTTTAACCCCACAGGCCAAAAGCCTCCTCAATCAAAGGCTGTGACCCCTGAACATTAGGTTAGACTGCATAGACTGTCTGTTGTCACTAGCCATAGCCATGCCTATCTTTGGAAGTAAAATATTAACAAACCCCTGCAGGAAAAGAAAACTCTGACTTGATGATAGCATTTCACACTTTCTAAACAAAAAGCAAGGTAGGGCAAAATCAGCTCATTGTTCTTTTGCTTAGCTACTGTTCCTGACTAAAAATGTTTGCTCAAAAAGTCACTGCAAAGTCTTTTTTCAGTTGCATATGCTTAAAATTATTACTGTTTTGAAAAACTGACATCAGCTGCTTGTGCCCTGCTTTGTTGTCTACAGTATTCCAAAGACTGTTAGCAAAAGTCCTGGAAACCCCAGTCCTGTGGCACGTGTTTTCTCTCCTCTTTCAGAACAGTTCCATTATGCCACTTTTGAAGGGTTTGATATTTTGTTCCTAATACTGATTTAGAAGCATCTGCTAATAAATTGACAGGTTGTGACACCTTCCCATAATTTTAGAGCTTTTTCACCTTAGCTTCTGAGTGCTGCTTTTATGGTTTCAGAAGGCTTTTTGTTCACGCAGCTTCCATCTTGAGCAGCTCATTGAATGGGGTTGCCAAGACAGCTATGTTTCATGTACATTTTTCCTGGAACTGAATTCAGTGTTGCCTATAAAACTACAATTCCTCTATCTGCAGTAGGTTTCATTCCACAACGGCCAGCTTTTGATTTCTGTGATTTCTCATCCTGCCAGCATCAAATATATGTAAAATACTCCCATACAGAGATTGTTTTTATTAGTTGCATTGAAATTCATCCTCTTCGGTGTGTTACCCTCTTTCATTACACACCTAACAAATCCAGGCTCATCATTTGCTCTGCGTTGTGCCCAGTGTGTTCACTGGGAATAGAATGTCTGAATATCTGCATCCAGCAAATGGGAAACCGGTTGTCATTAGAGCCTTGTTACTACTCTTCAACATTTGCATCGTGGCACTACTCGGAGGCCCTGGCGAATGAGGCTCTTTTTAGTTTGGATCTGTGCGTATCTGTACGAAAAGTGAGCATGTACTCTAAATAATTATTGGCAGATGAACTAATTCTTTGCTAAATGTAGCTTGCCAGCAATACAGTTTTTCTTGGTCTAAGATGTGAACCCCTGCATATCTTCTGTCTCCAGAGATGTGTCATTACAGTGAGGCTTTTTTTCCTACCTTTGGTTGGCAGAATCCTGCTCTATGTCTTATTTCTAAGGAAGGTCTGTGAAAGGTAACCAGACAAGTAAGCCTAATGTCAGCCTGTGGGTGTAAACTGGCCACACAAGGATTAATATTTGCTTCAGTCACAATTAAAAAACAAACAAAAAAAAAAAAACAACAAAAAAACAAACTAAGGTGGAAAACCACTAATTTAAAGACTGACACACTGTCTTTGCGGAAGTCATTGTTTTAAACCCTGAAATATTTTTTGTTTTTCCTGTGAAATAACCAAAGACAGCAAGTGACTGAGAGCACTGAACAAGGGTCCAGAGCAAAAACCTTAAGTAAAAATGGTAGGCACAGGTAGGGTCTGATTTTTTGGTTCTGTAGGACAGTGTTTGAACTTGGGCATACAGAGGAGGTAATCAATTAAGAGCAATCCACTGATTCTTTCCTAGGGCTCACTGAGACTTGCCCGAAGCCCAGAAGTCTGAAATCTGTGCTAGGCACATGTCTTTTCCTCAGCCTCCTTCCAGAGGTGCACCTGCAAGTATGGAAATGGAAACCTGTTTGCTGGGACAACCGATGAGACACAGCACCCGTTCAGCCACATTTCACCTGGGGGCTGCTTAGGGGGGGAGCCTGAAAAGTCAGGAAGAACACCCGATCCTTTTAAAAATCAGGCATGACAAGAACTAGTGGGATCTCTTTTTATCAAAGATTGCTGGCAACATAGTTCAAGACAGGGAGGGGGCAAATAATTAATTTTTCACAAAATTTCTAATTACAAATACTAGACACATTTTGAAAATCCGAATGTTATTTTGATGGCTAGTTTAAAATGTTATATTAATGGCTAAGTTTTCTACAGATCTTTTCACACTATGTCTTCACATATTCATAACTAGTTGGTGCTGTGTGCATTATTATTACTTATGTGGTAATAGGGCAGTTGAAAAATGCTTTAATTTTACTGGCATATTGCTAAGCACTCCTGCTATCTAGTACCAAAACAATTGCAACACTCGTAAATATCCTACTTGTTTTGTAATGAAATAATATTGACAGCCTGAGCATTACAACACAAACGGGAGGCACTCTGTGCTAAGAAAGAAGACAGTTACACTAAATGGATATCATTATCTTCATCTGTCACTAATTTATCTGTTACTAATTACTCTTAATAATTTTTCTAAAAGAACACTTCTAAAAAAAATGTAAATAAAAAAGTGAAATAAAAAAAATCCTTCTCATCTCTGAATTAGACTTTGAAAATGGTTATAATTTCTGCTTTTCATTAAATTAAAAAAAAAAAAAAAGCAAAAGCCACCTTAACGATTTCCAGTGCAATATAAAACCTGAACTTCCCCCAGCTACCCAGCTACAAAGATAACAAAGACTTTCAGTAGCATGTTGCTGATTTTGTTACCAAACAATTTCGTGTTTGGAGGTTTATTTGGTGGTACCACAAATAATAGCTTACATTCTAAATACTTCCTTTTTGAATTACATGCCAGGTCAAATTCTGTGTTTATTATGCATTATGCACTTATGCTAGCTCACAGGTATTTTGGGGATATCATCCATCATAAAACTGGGACAGATTTTGCAGTCTCCTATCTATTTCATTCTACCTTCCCTTTTTTAAATGACTTACATTAAAAGTATCACCTTAGAAACACCACGATATGGTGAACTCTCACTTGCTTTTTCACACTTAAATTACTGGACAAAGACTTTAACAATAGACCTCTGGTGAATTCCTTTTCAAATCACCAAGATGGGTCAGTTCTATCACACGCCATGCCAAACAATTTGAGTAAGTTTTGGATGAAGCTTTGTTTTGGTTTCTATTACACTTTTATGTAGTGTATAGGTTATTTATGTTATTCATCCTGGTGCTTTAATAAATCATTGCACTTCCATGTCTCATCTTGGTCGCTTGATGTTGTATGATACTCACCACTCAAGAGTGGTGTGAGAAGGGACAGCTTCCCTTATTCTGTGTTTAGAAGGGGGAATTCTGTTTCAGCTCTGTTATGACTGCTGACAAACACTGACAAGGGCACCCCTGGCCAGTTAACCTTTTGTAAAGTTATGCCAAACCAATTGCAGAAGTCCAATGTGAAGCGCTCATCTTCAGCCTCCCAGTTGCCAAATACACCAGAGTTTTTTTCCCCACAGTATTTTCCTAAGCAAGCACACCAGTCGAGTGCAAGATAACTCACTTGTGTATCTTGATATTTTGCACACCTTTTCTGCTAATATTTCCTCCTCTCACCACCTACAACTGTTTCCCCAATGCCAACACATTTTTTATAAGATCTGTGGTTGATGGCTGAAAAATCCCCCAACCTCCAATTGCTATTTAGGATGTGATTAGACAGGTCAAGTTTAATTTCAGCACTGTGCATGAATCTGTTATCCAATCATCCTAATGATACGCTACTAAAACCAGCAGTGGGGCTGAGGATGGAAGGAAAACCTTGATTGTAAGTTGTCTGCCAATGATTGGAGTTTGTTATGAAAGAACACTAACGCAATCATCCTTGGCTCCCTTTGCCAAAGGTAGGGAACATTCATATCTCTTCATTGTCACCGTACCTGGAGCTATGTGACAGATGAGTAAAGGTATGCCAGAAAGAATGCAGCACTGCGGGAAGGACTGCTTTCCCTCAGGGTTAAGGCAAGGGTACGCTTAATCAAATCAGCGCCTTTAAGAAAATACCATCTTTCAGGTAGAAGACCTCCTCAGCTGAATATTGCTCTCCAGGTTACATAATCCAGCCTGCTGAATCAAGAAACCACCAGCGGCAGTGCCCAGATAACTTGTTTTGGTTTGCCATTTCATCAGTAGTTGCACGCGTTTGAGGCACTCCCATGTTTAGTGGAAGATGCCTCCTTGCAGGGGCACAGCTTCCTGGATGGCATGCACGCCTCGCTGCGCACCCTGCCAGGGCCTGAGCATCTCCCAGCAAACAGCCCTCCAGCCAGCAAGATGTGCTCCTTGATAAGGGAGGCAGCACTGCCAGATCGAGAGAGCAACGGCGAGATGCAGGAACAGGCTGAATCAGCACAGGCAGATCAAAACGCCAACAGAGCCGTCGCATCTGCATGCTAAAGTTTCTTGCAGGGAAGTGAAATAGCTGGAGGAGGGAACTCTTTGCCTCTAGTTTTCATAATGCCACTCCAGAGCTGCTCTGTATGCATGCTTTGCCCCTTTGAGACTCTTTCGGATGTCTATCATCCATGGGAAAAAACCTTTTCCCAATACAGACTATAAGCAGAGGCACCAGAGTCAAGCAGGAGCATTGAAACACTTGTGCTACAGTAAACCAGAGCCTTTATTTGTAGCTGTCCTGTGACGACACCTCCCATCCCCATTTCCAGAATACCTCCTTGTCCTTGAATGTGCCAAACACAAGATTTGGCACTAGGAGCTGACTTCTGCAAAAACGTAAATTGACAGATTACCTTTTTTTTAAGAAGCCCCACTTATTCTGTTCTCCCCAGAGCCAAGCACTGGTGTGCAGTCCCATAAGAATAAAATACACTCTCTCTTTTAAATCACTTGTCATTTCTGTGCTGGGGTTGTCCTGGCTATATAACCTCTGAGCTGCTGGCAGCATGTTCTTTTGCCCACCCAGGCTCTACCCACAACAAACCACATGGGCAATACATTTATGAGGAAAGCTCAGCCCTCAAACACAGAGCAAAGGGATCAGATAACTGCTGGCTTCAGGCAAGGACCTGTCAGGGCTCCCTCCATGACCTTGAGCAAATCACAGAATCACAGAATTGTAAAGGTTGGAAAAGACCACTGAGATCACGGAACTCATCTGTTACTACCCCAGCTGCCCCGTGGTAAAACAGGCCCCAATACCCTATATCAGACACCTCAGCAAACCTAATCATCTCATAATACTCGTTCTGTAATTTTACTTTTACTTCTTATTTCGTAGAATCATAGAATGGTTGGGGTTGGAAGGGACCTTAAAGATCATCTCATTCCAACCTCTCTGCCACAGGCAGGGACACCTTTCACTAGACGAGGTTGCTCAGAGCCCCATCCAACCTGGCCTTGAACACTTCCAGGGACAGGGCATCCACAGCCTCTCTGGGCAACCTGTTCCATTACCTCACCACCCCCACAGTATACATTTTCTTCCTAATAGCCAAGCTAAACCCACCATCTTTCAATTTAAAGCCATTCCCCCTTGTTCTATCTCTACATGCCATTGTCAAAAGTCCCTATCCAGCTTTCTTGCAGGCCCCTTTTAGGTACTAAAGGTGCTATAAAGGTACTATAAAGGTAGATGCTGTTAAGTCTCCTTGGAGCCTTCTCTTTCCCAGGCGGAGCAATCCCAACTCTGTCAGCCTTTCCTCGCAGGAGAGGTGCTCCAGCCCTCTGATCATCTTGGTTGCCTTCCTTTGAACTCCTTTGAACAGGTCTATGTCCTTCCTCAGGCCATTCTCAGTACTCTCAGCTACTACTACTTAACACTTACTCTCCCTATAATATTTACCCACATCGACGTGGCAAAAACTGACTGAAAAAACAGAAAAAAAAAAAAAAAAGACATCCGATGTCTCAGCCTGTAACCTCTTTTCGGTGACGGGGTGCGGGGGAGGATAACCCACACCACCTCAGAGAGCTGGAGAAAAGTTCCGCCCATTCCCCAGCCTCAGCCCTTCCTCCCCCTGACAACAAACACGTCCTCAACACGTCAAGATTCCCGCAAAAACACCCCGAGCGAGAACCGCTCTGGCGCGTACTTGAAATCGCTGGCGACGAGGGGGTGTTGGGTGCAAGAGGGACGTTCGGAGCACTGAGGGGTGCTTGGGGCGAGGGCGGGTGCTTGGGGCAAGGTGGCTGAAGCGGAGCTTTCTCCTCAGGCCTTAAGGAAAGGAAGGAGCTTTTTTTAAAAGGGAGGAAGGTATA
>VZTA01014082.1:395977-475763 GCA_013398855.1 Mohoua ochrocephala | reverse complement strand
CGGGAGACCGCCGGGGATGGGGCGGCCGGGCTCCGGCCCTCCCCGGTAACAATAGTAGTAGTAATAATAATAACAATAAAAACAATAACAACAATAATAATAACGTTATTGTTGTTGTTGTTGTTATTATTATTGTACTGAATTCACCAGTAATCGTTGCATGGACATCCCCCATAAAAGTCAGAAGGCTCTGGAATAGCGATAGCTGCCAGGCAGACGGGAGGGGGTGGGGGGGCGTTGTCTCCCACCATGACTTCCCCCCTGGAGAGCTGATTAGCACCGACCTCCTGAAGGCAAAATCGGATCCGCGCGAGCCGTGCGCGCCTGTGAATGCAGGACTGCAGGGTCGGGGCTCTGCGGCCACGCTGCTGTCAAAGATAATGGACGGGAAAGGCCGACCTTCTGGTGTGTGTGCCGCGGTGACTCGTCCAGCACTGGAAGCATTGCCACTGCCTTCCAGCCTCACCTCAGCCAGCACCCTGCGAAGGAGACGTGCCACGATGGAAAAAAGGATCTGCAATCCCTTGTTCCTGTGTTAAACAGCATCGTGGAATGGCTGACCATAGGAATAAGGTCACAGCTACATGCGTTGGTGGGTGGTGAAAAGCTAAAAAAAGTCTAGGCTTCATCTTAGAATGTATCTACATGATAAAAAAATAAGGAGGGAAACATCCGTTGTCAGGCACAAGTTGATGGTGAGGGTTTAGGCTGTTGTAAGCCTCTGCAGTTTGCTCCGGTCCCACAGAAGTGGGACCTCCAAACGTATCTCAGAGATTTCTGATTGATGAATTTCTGGTTATTAGTGAAGCCCTGGCTACTCAGGCTTTGAGGAGTGGGCAATAGGTCTGGAATTAACATGTGGAGGGAGTCTAAGAGCAGTGAAACCTGTACCCCCTGCTTTTTCTCATGCTTTGGAGATGTGCTACCAAATCCTGCTCAGAGCAGCGTCTATGTTGCCTCAATCTTCAAATCCCATTACAGGTGATTAAAATAATCTAGAGTTAACAAATTCCCAAATCACCCTACCCAAGTCCTTGTATGAAAGAAAGGGCATCATTTCCGACAGACTGGATGTGGAAAAATTAATTTCCTGGCATCCAAACATAAGAACAGCCATGCTGGTTGAGACAAGTCCATCCAGCCCAATAGCCTGTCTCAAACATAAACAACAGCTGATGCCTGGGGAACAGCATAAGAGAGGGGTAAGCACACAATGATAGTTCCCTGGCATGCTGTCCCAAACTCCAGCAAGCTGTGGCTCAGGGACTTCCCTGAGACAGATGTGGTATCTTTAAATTTAATAGCCCTTGATGGATTTTTGCTTCCATGAATTTGTGTAATTGCTTTTTGAACCCCTATCAATTTTTGACATTGCAGCATCCTGTGACAATTAGTGGCACACTCCAACAAAGCAGGGTTTAAAGAAGAGCCCTTATTTTGTTTGTTTTGAACAGGCCACCTAATAATTTCATCAGATACTCCTAGTTCTTGTGGCATGAGAGTCAATTACAATCATTCCCTATTTGCCTTCTCGGAGCCATTCATGATTTTACAAATTTTTCTCATGTTCTCCCTCACATTTTGATTTTTCGGATATGTATTCTTAATCTATTTTGAAATCCTAGTACAGAAGCCATGTCACAGCCTGGACCTTCCTCTGGCCCCAGCGTTACCATTTTGGAGCTAGCAGGCTTGAACAGCACCATTTCCAGGGCGTAGGCACATCAGATGTATTTATATCAGGATGCAGCAGTGTTTTTAGCTTTGTTTCTTCCATACTAAAGTCTAAAATTTGATTTACTTTTTTGAACACTGCTGAGAATGGATCTGGCATTTTCATAAATATGCCTAGATTTCACAGCTCTTCAAGGATTTTTTCTCTGAGAGCTAACAGTGAGTCCAGCACCCTCAGCTCTGTATGTAAAGTGTTCTTTGCCCACCGGCAGTACAATACACATATCTACACATATCTGCCTTTCCTCTGTTTATCACCCGATTACTCAGTATCATGAGATTATGTTTTTGTCATGTGCCATGTTTTTATTACCATAAATAACGTTGTGTCACCCACAAGTTTGCCACCTTGCTGTTCAACCCCTTTCTAGTGTATGAGTCTGGCAGATGGCTTTGATACTTACTTAAGATCTTGGTGAAATTAGAGGGGTGCTGGAGGAGGAAGAAGGGAGCAACTATTTCTCCTCTTTCCATCAGCACAGCTTGCATCTCACCTAGATTCGGATTGAGCCAGCTGCTCCTCAGGGAGGTGCTGGCAGGCTCTTTCTGACCCTGCAGCACATTTGGAGAGATGCTGGTGCAGGCTGTCCGTCGTGCTCGAGGCCAGCTGTTCAGCTGACACAACCGATTTGCGCCAGCCGAGGATCCGGCTGGAGACGGGGAGCCAGCCATCCCAGGCACGGGGACAGCTGACATGGAGGTGGGTTGGCCTCAGCTGGACACGGCGGTGGAGACAGGTGGGGTGGCCTGAGCGGAGTCCGCGGGGCAGTGCTGGGTTGAGGGCGGAGCTGCGGAGGCAGTGTCCATTCTTTGCCCACCTTGCGGTGGTGTCATCGTACTTCCCTCCACACATCCTGACAGGTATGTTTATTATTAACAACAAGCAAGACTTTCGGAGGCAGGCCCCTGCTTCCTCGCTGCTTGTCAGTGCCGAGCACGGCCGGTCAGAGCGTGCTGTGAGCGCTGCTCGCACAGCCAGAGCTGTCCCCGGTGCGTCCCCATTCCATCGTGTCAGCCAAGCGTTTAAGACACCTGCTTCTTTTCGCTCCTGCGCTGGCCATGGACTAATAGGGACAAACGGGAAGAGGACCTAGCAGAATGCAGAAAATAATCGTCCTGTGCCAAAAGGGAATGTATGATCAAAACTACAATGGGCAGGCAAGCAGCGAGGCAGTGACCCGAGGCAGCGCAATGTGTCAGGAAGAGAGAGCAGCAGCCCAGGGACAGCAACAGCCCAGAGCCTCAATTTGTAATGACTGTGTGGACCACATGCCAAAAAGTCTCTCCCCACCTCCTTGCTCCGGAGAGCTCTCCTAATGTTCTTAGCCACTTGGACATCACACGAAAAAGAGTCTGCACGTTTCCAGCGCGCGACCTAAGGCATTTGCTCAAGCAAAGCGCTGCCGTGCTGCCGAACCTGCCTCTGACTCGGAGTGCTCCAAACACCTGTGAGTCAGACGATGGGAAATTCTCCCTGTCTTCACAAGCGCAGATGAGTTTGAACCTTCTGGGCATTTTAGCAGTTTACCATCTGCACATATAACCTTTTTTTCTGAGCACACTGAAGCCTTGTAGGAGGATGTTAAATCCAGGAACCAAAATAAGGAAACATGTTTACACCTGCTACATCTGTTCAAGAATTTCCAGCCTCTATTACACTTTTGACTTTCACATTCCCCCTCCTCCTCCTTCCTGTTTGGTCAAATGCCACCATGTTAAAAACAATCCTGTATTTTTCCCCCCAAGTCTCACAGACTTTCTATCGAATCTTGTGAAAACTTACAGCATATGAAAGAAGCTGTGAAATGGTCTAGCGACAGAAGCGAGTGCTGGCTGCAGTCTCTCTTCCTTATCCAGGATTTTCAGATACTGGGATTCATTGTGAAGAAAAATGACATTACCTACACGAAATATGGTGATTTTAGTTTTTTAAACTAGAATGAAAAATGAAGAGTCGAACCATTTCTGATACAGATGAAATCTTCCAGAAAACCAGGTGCAATAAAAAAAATTCAAAAATAGATTATGAAAGTATTATAGCACAGCAAAAGGCAGCACAAAGAAGATCTCTGTTAGCAGATGCCCCAGTCAATTATAACTGGTTTGCTGTAGAAGACAAAACACACTAATATCTTCTGTCAGAGGTGATCTGTTTCACTAAAAGAATTACCTGTATAATTACACCTATTGCCAAGTCAGACTCATAGATATGAAACATTCATGAAAAGGAAAAAGATTCCTCACTTTTTGAGGGGAATAGCAAAATAGTTCTGCTGAGCAGAATTCAAAGGCGATTTCTTTTCATAATTTTCACGAAATTTTGTGTTAATGTTTTTACTGGAAATGTCATAAAATATTTTTCAGTGAACCAAGTACTATGAATAAAATTACTTCAGGAGTGTCCAGCAGCATTTTTATAACCATTCAAATTAAGGTATTGATAAAGAGGTTGAAAAATAGAGCAAGAGATACAAAACATATTGGATAAATTCAGACATATTTCCTCCGAGTAATCTATTTTTTTCTAATGACTTTTCTCTTGGAAGATTTACAGTGGCTTTGCGAATACACGAGCAGGACTATTAATAATATGGGCAAGGTGGTGGTACTGGGAAAAATCCTCTTCTCCCTGTCATTTCCTAATCAAGCCCAGTTAATGGAAGAGAAATGTTTTCACGGGTCAACAGGTAACTAAGGAAAGTGCTGTTTAGTGATTGAGGCATTTGGTGTTATGATAGGGGCCTCCGTTTCTTTGAATTGCTGTGGGATGCTTGTGTGAAGCATTCTTCCTAAAACAGTAAGAGAAATTAACAATATTAAGGTCAATATGGGACATATTTGGGAAGGTTTGAGGCAAGTCCTGTGGTCCTAACTCAGGCAAATTCTCACTGACAGGTCTTGGCCAATACAATCTGCAGGTGTCCACTTTCTTTCAGCATTTAGCCCAGTATTCAACCAGAAGAAAGCAATTCAGTAATTCATTAGGATATGATCATGCCGGGCTGGTTACTAATTGTTCAGAATACCATTGGAGGCACTCCAGGATGCTGCACAGCACTCCACAGCTGGCAGCCATGGTACACAGGCGGGTATGCCACCCAAATAGAGCTGAATAGCATGAGAGCCACAGGAGGAAAGCAAAAATCCCTTGCTTCCAAGCCCATGGGAACCTTCCTGTGTTATGAGGAGGGAGCTGCAGGTGCAGGGAGCTGCAGGCAGGATGAGTGCAATGCGCAACCCCACTGCCTCATGCCAAAGAGAAATGTTAGCAGCAAAATAATTTTACTCCTGGCTGTCAAATGGGAGCTGCGGGGTTCCTCTCCTAACAATGAAAGGCAGACTACTGTGCATTAACAGCCCTGCCGGTGCACAAAGTGGCCTAGCCTGTTATTAAACTGTACAGCTAAAGCTGTTGTTCTCCACTTAGCTGAAAGTGAGTTACCATATTGCAGGTCCCCCAAGACGTTCCCTACCCTTGACATATCCTCTCCCTCGCATGAGCGGTAATGACTGGGATCAGATCCCTCAGGCTCCTGCCTGCACTGTTTTACCTTGCTTTAGAGCAGCTTTTTTGAATAACAGAGATCTGGTCTGTCCCCTCTCCTCTCCTCTGCTCTTCCCCCTCGACTCCCCTCCTTCCCCTAGCCTCTGTTCCTGAAACTCTTTAGTGGCCACAAGGATCCTTCTCTGCAACAAATCCAGCCAAGATAACTCAGCCGTCCTCTAAGAAGGTTGCAGGTGGGGTTTCCCTGCACGGCATAGATTGGATTTTAAATGTATGCAAATAAGCATTTGTGTGCTCGACCCATGACACGTAAGCATCAGGATTTACTCACTGACAGTTTTTTCTTGCAATTTTAAATTCACATTTGCAAATTTGGCTCTGAAATTAACAGAACTGCAGTAATAACATGATTCTGACTTACTGGGAAATTCCACACCCATTCTGACTTACTGGGAAATTCCACAGCCATACTGACTAAGGACTTGAGCCTAAAAAGCTGTACAAAGGATACATAGATTTATTTTGTTATACACAATTTTTTTTTTAACGGAAAAGGTTTTCTTAGTATTAATCTCACTTCCTCAGGATAGACTGGATGGCCTTCACATACAGCGCCATAACAGATAAAATCAGTCCTTTCCCTAGCAGCCTTTCTGTGTCAACGCCTGGCTTTGCTCGTTGTGTGTATGCAGTCTTGATCTGTCACTTTCTCCAAGGCCAGCAAAGTAAACTCATGCTCCTGACTCATAGCTCCAGATGGATTCAAGCTCAAGCACACCGTCCCCCTGGAATTTGGCATATGTAGGTTTATATGCCCTAATCAATCAGGCTGATTTCAGTTAATCCTAATCGTCCTATTAGGGTTCCCAGATAGCAACAACAGCAGCTAGAAATCCCCAAGCAGCCTAATTGACTTCATCTAATTACATTCCTTCTTGAGATTTCCATTAAACTACCCCCTGAATTCATTACAGTGGTTGGCTGTAGGTTTTTAGGGCTTCTTAAAAACCGTATGCAGCTATTGGGATAGCTGGGTTCTAAGGAGCTGAAGTAGTTACTATATATAAGAGCTTGCCACCTCCACACAGCTATCTGTCAGTTGTCCTGCTCTAGCATATATCAAATGTGCCATCTAATCACTGTGGGGGATACCAGTTTTGACTCCTGGCACTTAGGCTCATTTCTGTCGACGTGCCGACTGTGGTTCTTCCCTTGTAGCACTGAACGAACCGCGCGAGTCAAGAGACTGCCAGCTCCTATTAACCTCTCGCATAAAGGATTTATAGATATGTCTCATTATAAAGTAAGGAGCTGACATTCATCTCAAAAGCAGTTAGCTTGGAAAAGAATGCTCTTTTGTCAGTGTTCACCTTCCTCTGCGCTCCTTCTGTGGTAGTAAATTGTAAACTGCTCAGTCGGGATGGCATCTGTCATAGTTAGGTTTCTTCGGCTAATTTGATCACTTCTTCCATTAAAGTAATGCTTTGGCTTCCCAGATGCAGCTAAGCTCTCAATTCCTGCCTTTTGCAGGATACTACAATGCAGCCCTGAAAAAAAAAAAAAAAAAAGAATGTCCATCTTCTACCCTCAGCATTCTCAGCGTTTAAAAAGTGGACTTTTCTGGGGTAAGGATGAAATTGTTTGATCCCAGCCTGGTTTCCTCTGTGCATGCGACTGAGATCAGCTTCCGTGAAACCCGGGGAGGCTGGAAGCAAAGGATCCTTTTCGTAGGCAGTTTTGTATACAGGACGCATGCATATCAATGCTTTGACTGGAGTTCACTTAAAAATGAAAACAAAGCACATGCTAGACGCTGGGAGATAGGCACTTTGACAACTGTCGTGTTGGAAAGTGCCTTGTGAGTGAGACAAGCCTTTGTCTTTGGTCTGTTTGGAAACTGATGCCACTGATCACTTTTACGGACAGTTCCTCTAGGTGGGAATGACAAGGATATCACTCACACGGAAACTGCCAGATTGATGTCAGTGAGACAGCAGAGTGTTCAGGTTCATTGGAAGGAATACAATACCTTTGATAAAATAAAATCCTTGACTGCGCACAGAGGGAGCAGGTCGGAAAGGAACGTACCCTTGCCAAATGTTTACTCTTGCATCTCTGCCTCATGGAGGGTGTGTTCTCTTTCGAGGCAGAGCCAAGGACAGCCAAGAAGTTCTGTGTGAATAACACCTGATTGTTGCAGGGAAATAGCTGTGTAATTAAGCCATAAACAATGTTGTGGTGATTTTAACTAAGTTTAAGCCTTTGTAAATCAGAGAATCATAATTTTTTTTTTGAGGGAAGACTATATTTTCCAAAAATATTGATGTTTACACTAGATTAATGGCTGCTTGCCTGTAGAGGCCACCGGTGAACAGAGTATCTGTCCAAGGTCAGAACTGCAGACACAATAAGTCACTAGAAAGTTTTGTGCAGAAGGATTTGGCCTAAACAGATATTTCTAAGAGCTGGCTAAGGTTGCTAATTACTCCTCAGAATAACTTTGAACTGACATTTTTTGAATCATTTTCATTCCAGAGGGATTAGTAAATCTTTTTAGCAGAAGGAACACACACCAAAACTTTTAATATGCATTTACAAAAACTTTCTGAAATAATTGAATGCCAGTTTGGAGCCACTTTTCTCCCTTTTCTTGTTCTGTTTTGGCACTAACATGCAAAAGGAAGCTTGGGAGGGGAAGTGTGGGAGGAAAACAAAAACCAAAGAGAATACAAACTAGAACTGAAGAGACTTTAAGGGCTTTCTTAGAATTGGAGACATCGGTGACTTTATAAGAGATGCAGACACTCAGTACTTTGTAGGCACCGGGAGAAGCAAAGGCCTAATTCCTCCACACTCAGTAGAGGCACTGGCTGAAAATCCCTCTATTGTTTCAGCAAACACAGGCAGTATTTCTACCATTGCTGTATATGCTCCAATGCAACTCAACCTTATGTAAACAGCTCGACTCCTTACATTAAATGTTATGCTCTCCAGATTATTTACGTGACACACACAGAGGAAGATCTCAGCAATTTTTGGGGCGTAATTTTTAGACTCTTTGGGAAAGCACACCTTTCCTGTGCAGCTCGCTTTAAAATTGTAAACATTCGTATTTCAGTCCAGAAAAATCGGAGCTGATATGTTTCTCCCACTGATACACAGTGTTCCACATCCCAGACTTCTTCTTTGTCATCAAATGATATGATCTAACCAATTCTTTTGTCCCCCCTTCTAAAATACAGAACCATACAGGGGCACGGAAAACATGCAAATATAAAAAAGCTCTTGAAATTATGAGGAGCAGAAACACACTATGTTCAGCTAACACTTCTTTTGAAGCAGTCAGACACTGATTTTTTCATCCAGTGATTATTTCCACCTCTCTTTGTGGGCATGGACAGGTGTGTGCACAGGCAGAATGTGCTTCTGCAGTGAGGTTGTCTTAAATAGTGGTGCTAGAGAAATGGAAAGAACTATAAACAGAGGCAAGTTTCTACTTGCCTTTTCTTGGGAAGACATTTCTAAAAAAGTGGGGCTCAGTAGGGCTAAAAGTTTATCACTGCTGCTGGGTTTTTTTTAAAGAATGTGGTATTTGTGGTGCGCTGGGCGTAGCTTTGAGGGCCCAAAGCCACATAAGGCAGAAGCGCCTAGATGCTTCAGAAAGCCTCCCGATTACATGTCATCCACAGTACCTCCTGCTGGCACTAGGACAAGTTCTTCACCTGTTTCTGGTTCACCACTCACAGCTGTGCCTACGCTCACAAACACAACATAGCTGCCGACCTACGTGTGGGGAACAGCTGGCTCCCCAGGAAGCCCACAGAAGTCAAGGGGAGGACAACATTAGTGAATGACAGACTATGGGGAGGTCCCCAAAGTGCACTTTTGTTCATCTAGTCAGTCATCAATTTCACCAGCTCAGCGTGTTGGCTGGCAGCTCCTTGAGGTTTGCAGAAAACAGGAGGGCACGTTGATGTTTTCTGTTGCACCAACTGGAACAAGAACTGGAAAGGGTGATGTTTCCGGTTTCATGGACACATTGCTGCCTTCCTTCCCTTACAAACACAGGGGCTGCATTGTTTGCTCCGAGTAATGCCGTGCATGTCACGATCTGAGGGGGCTAAGGGATAGATAGGGGAGAAGCCAGTGCATTTTGTCGGAGGAGTGGTAAGCAGTAACACCTCATACATCTGATGGTGGAGGCTCGGTGTGATCTTGAGCTCAGGTGTGGTTCTGCCGAGGGGGCCAGGTCTGGGGAGGGACACATCCTCAGTGCTGTTGGATAATGATGCTTTGACCAGCTGACCAAACACCCTCCGGTAAAAATTAATCTTAGCATTTGTTTCCCTTCACCGGGACTGCCTGTACAACAAATGCCCTGTGTGGGTGATAAAGGTGGATCCTATGCTATCACTTCCTTTGCTTGTCATATATTTTCTTTAGTGAGACTAGCAGGATGAGAGAAAAATCTGTTCCTGCAACGTGAGCTCAGGCAAAGCTGATCTCACTGTGAGAAAGTATTAGCTTCTCAATTTGTGCTATTGAAACTGTTCTGTGGACTTCCATTTGGTTGGGAAAGGAACTCCAAAGTACAACAACTGCCGTGCAGGGGAGGCTGCAGATGGCTCAGTAGTAACACACATACTGTACACCTGCACATGTTTGGCACAGAAGGGTTTGAGTGCAGATTTGTGAGCTAGCCAAGGGAAGACAGATTTATTTTTTTGAGGAGGCGGGAAGATCAGATCACCTCCAGGTGCTACCCTGATAAACACTGAGAATAACTCACCAGTCCTCCACAGTTCTTCTCTGATCAACTTCATCCTTGAGATAGGAATTAGAGGGATAGATACGTTATCTGGGAAGTTGTCCAGATTAATTTCCGAGGGAGTTAAATTCCCAACACAGGCCTGCTATAAGGAAGCTTGTTTGGATTTTGCGGGGATTTTTTTCCGCTTGGTTTGTTAGGGGAAGGGTGGTGTTGACTGTAACAGTGTTGTAGGCAACTGGGACATTAGACACAGCTCAAGCTCCCACAGTTCTTCCACGACTGCAAATTTCTGGGGGACTTTTGAGGAGAGAGGCAAACCTCTCTGCAGTTTGCTTTTTAGATTTGCTCTTCACATTAAAATTCAAAGACATTTTGTAAAATAACCAAACACTGAGCCCCCTCTTCATCCAGAAGAGAAGGAGACGTCCTCCAGAAATCTGTCTCAGTTAGGGAAGAAGCTCTGAGGGGATTGCTCCAGGAGGCTCTGAGTTCAGCCTGTGCTACAGGGAATGGCAGCAAGTATCCTGCAGTTCCTACCCAGACCCCAGCAGCCAGCAGCAGAAAATGGGAGGTGAGCAAGAATGGGGTTAAATGCTCATCCACATTTCCTCAGGCCACATGCCTCTAGGATGCCACACATCTCACAGTCCTACCTAGCTGTGTGTTTTAAGTCAGGTATAGCCTGGCTTCCTTAGGTTGGGCATATCCCTGCAGGAGGCATCAATGTCATACAGTCCCTGAGCTACATTGCTTGAAGCAAGCGCTGCTACATGGGGCTGTGTTGTACCACCTGCACGTGCCCTCCTTAAAACATCCTGGGGTCCGTACCCTATAAAATAGGAAGATCTTGAGAAAAATGCATGCAGAAGGAGAAAGCTAAAAAATGCTCATTGTTGATCCTGTTGTTTCAACTAAAGCCCACAGGAGTAAAACAAAGTCCTTTCTTTTACAAGGTGGTCACAGCAGTTCAATCTAAGTTCATTTTTAAACCAGGGATTAAACTGGTGAAAAGCACAATATGTTCACTCCCAGTTCAGTTTAACATTGGCTGGCATTGATGACACCTTGTATTGATTCTTGTCTGTCTAGTCTAAATTGATATAAGCCTGATTTCAAATGAACTAAGCCTCTGTGAAGAGTGTTATGCACTTTTTAAGTTCATGAATTTAAAAGAAAAACCTTTGACCAAAAGGCTGCAGGTTTCTCACAAAGGCAAGACTCACAACTCAATACTGATTTTGACAGTTCTTTCATTAACCTTCACTACAGACAGGTGAGGAAAGTTCTTTGGGGGGCAGAATGGTTAATACTTTGCCTAAGTAAATATCTAGTACAGACAACCTAGAAAGACATACTTATTTTTTGTGACAGCAATAAGAATGAGAACTAATGGACCAGACAATTAATCTAGATTACTTTCATCATTCTAAGTAAACTTCTCTACAGAGAAAATTAACACCAGAGTAAACCTAATGCTACATGAAAAGGCAAAGATGTTACTTCTGTCCACATTTTTGCATGTTCTTAAACTCTTCAGTTCTGGCTCCCGTCAGAAACAAGGTGCTGAGCAGAATGGACTGTTGATCCTCACCCAGCACATCTGGGGCTGTGAGGACCTTGCAGTGCTGAACTGTACAAGCAGAACTAGAGGAGAGAAGGAGAAACCAAGCAAAGAGGAAATAGAAACATGGAGGATCAAGAGGGTGAACTGCAGAGAAAGTCTTCTCAAGGGTTTGATTGACAGCTGATGTGCTTGCCTTGGGAGAAAAGAAGCTGCGGGATAACAAGGACCAAAAGCTGTGGGGCACAGACGTTCCCCTTCTGTGCAGTGCTTGTGTGCCAGTGTTCAGGCAGTGCCTGACACAGACCTCTCTGGACAGAGGCAGTCATGTGTCCACTCCTTCCAAGTTTTGGGACAGCCCGAAGCAAGTATCTCTGGCCCAGAAGCAATGCATCCAGGGCAGCTCGGGTTCAGCACCGTGCTGCTCATCCCGCAGGAAGAGGAGGCAGACTACTCCAAGACCAGGTCTCAACTGCACCTTGCTGGGGTGACTGTGCAGTCCTGCAGGGGCAACACCCTCTGTGGGATGCAACATTTACAATTGCAGGCATTGGCCTTCAGGAAAAAAAAAAAAAGTCAGCTGTTTCATTTCCTTCTGGAAAGCAGGACTGCTACGTGCATGTGCCTGTGCTGATAGGAGAACCAGCCAATTCAAAGTCATGTGTGTATGTTTTTTAAAGGAAAATAACAAAGTTCCCTTCTCTTTACAATTGTTTTTAATATCTCCCTTTCCACATGCTCATCACATGTGTTGGCTCAAGATCACATAATGCAAAAATTTCAAATTCTTTGCAGTGCTCAGCCTTCCATGCACATTTATCGAGCCCAGCCTGGTAAAATCCAACAACAAGCAAGAAAGAAATCTCAGAAAAAAGTCTTTTCAGACCTTAAAATTCCACTGTGGAGAAGGAAAAAAAACCCTAAAAAGTATAAACAGAAAACCATCACACTCACCGCAGCTGTTTTCCAGCAGGCTGATAGGTTCTACAGCTTCAAGAAAGGTATCTTAACCTGACAGAGAAAATGGCTACCATTTTCAGGTGCCAAATTACAACCATCCTTGAGGTTTGAAAGCTAGAAGCACAGTGCTTAGTTAAAGCAGACAACTCTGCTCCAGTCTGGCAGAAGTGATAAAATACATAGTGAAACTTGAGAGAGTGAGATCGTCTTTTTCTCTCCTACTCCCCTTTTTTGCTATATTTTTCCTCTGGTGGGTTGAGGTACCCAGTTGGAGTTCCCAAAATAGAGGAAATCCAGGCAGAAGAGCCTATCCAAGTCTATCAGCAGCCTGCTGTGTTTCACTCCATCAGCCAAACTTTGCCACTGGGCTGACATGTAAAAGTTCTTGGGGTTTTCACTCCTTCCCCCTAGTCTTGGCCTGGTTTGTACTTTTTGAAATAAATGTGGAATAAAGAGCCTGTCCCTTTAGTGCAGATACAGTGAGAAGGGCAAAACTGTTCCCAAGAAGTCAGTAAAAGTGGTAATGCCTATTAATGATTGCAGCAGAGTGCTTTTCAGTTGCCCTATTAAAGGAGCTCTTCGTCCTAATAAATACCAACGAAAAAGCTTTGTCTCAGAGCACCTTCCCTGTACTTTATTTATAATGAGTCTTCTAATGAGTACATAGTGTTTATGCTTCCTTGAGAGACTCATCACTCCCTCTCTCAGTCTGTTATTTAACATACAGTACTCCATGAAGGTGTCCCACTCATCCCAAATGCTTCCCCGCCCCCTCCCACACAAACGTCCACGCACTGCTTGTTTCAAGGGCGTATGCATCTGTGAAGGAAAAGTGAGCACTGGAAGAGAAGCAGGCATTCCAAATGTTGTTCATGACATGTCAGGAAGAGGAGCTGGTGACCTGAATTGTCAGCATGACAATGTGGGCCCGTTGAGGGCAGCTCTAAAGCAGTTCCTATGTGTGTGTCTCAGTCAGGGGTGTACTTGCGCCACTATTTAAACAGGTCATGCACCAGCTTGTTACACCTGGTAAAATACCAAGTAAACCGCAGTAGTTTGGCTCTGCTGGCTGTGTGTCCCAGCCCTCAGTAGCTACTACTGACTCACGAGACCAAGAAGCGCTCAGCCACTGAGATTCGTAGGTATCTTCCTGGTTGCAATATGAAAAAAAGCAAGTCTGTTCATCTTCAATGGGTAGTTTTAGGGAAATTGTTGGGACAAAGAGCTCAGTTGTCAAGTAGCATTTTTGCCAAAGCTCCTCATGGCTGTAATTTGCCACGGCACATTCTATATCTGGCTGTTTCTGTGGGTGACACAAGCTGAATTAATAACACTGTGAGGCACCATGTGGTTTTCTGTTGCCATTCGGAGTCATGCCTTGAGACTGTGGTATCCTACAGGACACATCCCTAATGTGATCTTGTGACAGAACAGAAGTAATTTATGTTACCAGGGTGCCTCAGAAAAAAAAAAGGAGCCTATTATAGGGTTGTTCCATTGCCTTAGGCCAGAAGATAGGCTCTGAAGACTCTCTTTTATTCTCTGTGTTTTTCCTTTAAGCTTTGAAACGAGGAGTAAAAGGGTTTCCCATCCTTAAGCATATAAATTCCCTATCCTTTTTTTGAGCTTCTACAATGCCTGTTTCCACAGGAGACCAAAATTAAGCACAAGAAGATTACATAAGGAGACTTGGTATCAATGTTCAGCATTAAGATGAGCCTTACATTTGCTGCCCGTCATCGGCAGACCCTCATCAGCATAAAATCACAACAGCAGCGGTCTTTATGGTATCTAGCGCTTTGGCATTTAGAAAGTCAAAATTGTGTTTGGGGTTGAGGAATTCATGGGAATAAAAGGACTTTCTGATCTGCAAGCATAAAAGAAATCTGCTCCTCAAAGCTGTTTTTTCAGTGCTTCATTCAGCCAGGCAGACTCATGATTCCCTTGATCTCTCTGGAGGGTGTCCTGCTACACAGCTGGGGCCCAGTGGCAAGGAGTGAGGGACTCCCAGGCCTCTCACACCTCACCTTGGGCTTTGAAATCTGCTGACCAGGAGAAGGAGAGTTCCTAAAACAAAGTGGTGTGTCCTATGTAGCAAAGGCTTGAACCTTTTGTTCTTCTGGAAGCTCTCTGGGAATCAGTAAGGGAGAGATGTGCGCACAAGCTTGAACTCTTTAGCAAGTGCACAGCCAGCTTCTATAACAGCCAAAACTTGCATGTTATGTTCACATTCAGCTTCAGACATGACACAACTCAATAATCCATCCTGGAGCTGACAAAAACCATCTGATCCTTGTCTGGACCATGTTTCCAAGCAAGCTGAAGAGAAAATAAAGTACTTTGAGGAACAGATGATACCTTGCTGAGAAAAGAAAAAAATATGCCTGTGAAGCTGCTGCACTTCTCTGTGTCTGTTCACCCACTCTCTCTCTCTCTTCACTTTTCTCTGAATGAGAAACAGGTTTCCAAAGGAAAAAGAACAGCACAGATCTCACCTGAAGAGAAGGGAAGATAACCAGATTTATTCATTTCTTGTCACAGAATTGGCCAGCATACCACTAAAAATGGGGCCCTCATCTTTTAGGAAGGACCGATGAAGAACATCTGCAAAGTTCAACAAAATGTGAGGGAGCAGTCACAACTGTAAGGCTCAAAACACAGCCATCCCGAGGGCTCCTGTGGATTTTTCAGATTTGAAGCTGTGTGCCTCCTTCTCATAACTGACAGTTACTGGTGACTGATAGATCATGAAGATGAAATCAGAAGTGAGATCCACCTTCAGTCTTGATGTGGGACCTGTCTTTCCCACTGGCGCACAATACAGACACGGTGAATGTATATATGTTTTAATCATAAATCATACAAATGATTTATGAGACTAAAAAAAATGGTGGGTTTTCCCACTCAGGAACAAGAAGGGCACATTCACGGCTAAGGTTTTGTTTGGCCGTTATAAATGACATTTGATGGTAGGCATGTGCACACACACATATTTGTTTCTGTGTGTAAAGATACATCACTGAAATCACATGGACATGTCTCCTACCTCCCAGTTTTTCCCTACAGCATGTTATCACACAGTTCCCTGAAACTTGCCAAGTCCTACGATACTTGTATATTAGTTATTCTTTCATTACAAGTACTCTGCTTATGGCTAATGATTAGTTTGTATGAATGAAGACCATAACCTGTACCTCCCTCCCAAAATAGCAAGAAAAGTTACTTTGGTGGGCTGCTTCAGTCTGACAACATTTACAGTGTGTGCCCAGGAAGATCTAAAGCACTAGTAAAACCAAATGCCAGAAAGAATGGAATTTGGATTATCTGCATTGAGCAGATCACGGATTCACAACAGCAGAAGGGGCTGCTTTCTTACAGCAGCTTCACCAAATGTCCAGTGAATTTTCCACACAGTAAATAAAGTTTTTGCTTGTAAGGATGGTGCTGGAAGGAATTTATTCTCTCTGGCAATTGCATGTCAACTGTTCCAACTTATCAAGAAAAAAAAATCTGTCTTAAATTGCTCTATTAGCTTACTGAGGAGGAAAGCATCCATTTTAGTGCAAAACCATATATGGTTGTTCTTTAGGCCAAGACAGACCTTTGTTTATCTAGCTACTTCCAGAGGTTGTTTTATTCCCATCAATTTATTTCTAATTGATCACCTTAGCAAACAACACCCAGCAGTGTATTTTTTTAAAGGTATAGGTTTTGGCAGCGACTTTCATCTTGTCTGGACTTTGTACAAAACAATACTTTCTGAAGTTCCTCTGGAAGGAGGAGAGGGTAGTGGGAAACAGATGGAAAGGACACACCACCACCAATTTGACTTTTCTCTAGCAACATGAAGCATTGGAATTAACTATTCCAGCTGTCTCTCTCTGTTCATTTCTTGATGCTGGGGAGGTTGAGTGATAAGAGAGAGTTCCTCGTTTTTCCCCTCCTACTCCTAACTGACTGAAAGGGTTATATTTAAATAATGGATCCCTTACTCCTGTCTGCTCTGCAAGCTGATGCTCAAGTGGTTGTTTCTTTATTGTAAAGTTGATAACACAATTTTAAAATGCAGAGCCTTCACATCAGGCAGCTGAATGGCTGGCCAGATGGCTGGGTTGTTATTTGGGAGTCCCTGAACTAGCAGCTCCTTAGTCATCAAGGTTCTCCAGTTATTGTCATCTCCCACTTACATGTGTCTCCATTGATTCATATCAGTACCACAAAGGGCCGCTTGCTGGACCTACCCTAAGGAACAACGATGGCAAAAATGTATGGGAATAGCAATTCGCAACAGCCGGAAGTGGCCCCTACCATTGCAACCAAGGTTCGTTCTTGCTTTTGTCATTGCAGGTTCAGCAGTTCACAGTAAATGGCATTCAGTATCACGAGGGACCAGAAAAAAAAGTCATCAGCAAGGCATTAGTACAGGCTTCTAAAAGCAAGACTGTCAGGGAACCACTTCTTAATCTCATTTGAATTCAAATGCAGCTTTACATGTGTTGGATGCATATGGTTTTTCACATTAAGATGTAAAGTTTATACAAATCCGAGGTGTGAATTGTTCCCCTGAGTGCTGATGACAAATATTCCAGTATCAACACTTAGCTGCTAAGCTTACCTTAAAACTTGCTGGGGTGATAAGCTGCTGGTAATTTCTCTGCCAGCATTAGAAACAGCAGAGCTCCTGCGCACTTCTCACAGCGACTAACTGGAGCACGGGGTATGTATGAACTTTCCTTCTCCTGCTGTTCCATGGTTAAAGATCTACAACATGAGAAGTCGGAGCCCAGAATCGTTGAAGGAAGTTGAAAACAAACGGCTTGAGAGTCCTGTGAGTAGATAGCCATGGTCTTATGCAAAGGAACCAGAAAAGTCAATTAATCCTTCCTGACTGGGTGTATAGATACGGGGGTTTTTTTTAAATTATTCACATGTACTGTCAGTAAGAAAAGTTCCAACAAGATTTCTATAAAGGAAATGGCAAAAGAAGTAAAAGGCAGACAAAAATATTAACTTATCTCTACTTTTAAATGTCTCCTAGATATCTTGGTATTTCACTGATGGGCGTAGAAGAGATAAGAGAATGCCCAGTTTCCACAGATAACTTTATCTGGTATAGTCCCCACAGTGATCTCAGAGCAGACAAGGAGAATAAACAATTGAACTAACAGGGCTCTTCCCTCTGCAACTTCTTTAACTCCTGATGATCCATAAGGCTTCAGTGGGGATATAAGGTTTTTTTATTAATAAAAATCTAAGGCAGTTTTGTGAATCAAAACCTAGGGGACTTTAGCCAGAATCACAAGAACCCAAATTAATTTCTGTATCAGATTGCATTACAGGAAAGCTTAGGGAGTTTCCACAGTGAAAACTGAAGGAATGAGTCTGAGCAACTATTTAATATCAAAAGTCAGCAGAAGAGGTTTTAAAATACATAATCAAAATTAATAGTAAATTCCTACATTCATGTGGTGTTACCCAAAATTCTGAAGAAAGTCAAACACACAAAACTGCTCTCTATATCAGAGGTCCAAAAAGGGACAGAAGTGATGCCACTATTTTTAAAAAAGCTCTGCAGTCTGCAGGGGAGCTGGTCCAGAAAACTAGAGGCAAATTTTCCGAGTTCCACACCAACTGTGAATAAGAAAGTAATCAGTTTACTTATAGATAAATTTGTTTTAATGGTATGGTCAACAAAGCTTTTCAGGAAGGAAGTCACACCATCAAAATTTATGAAGATCTTCAAAGGGTGAACAGATAGAAAAGGACAATGTCATTGATAAAGTTTACTTGCCTACCCAAAAGGTAAGATTCTCATGAGGAGTGGTAACTTGGTAAAAGATAGGAAGCAGAGAAATAGATGACCAGTTTTCACAGCGGAGGGAAGTCTAGTGGAATCACACAGTGATGTGTACTGAAACTATATTCACAAAATAGGATGAAAGCCTCAGTAAATAATGAAGTATGTTGATGTTACTAAATAATTCAAGGCAGCGAAAATGCAATTTGTCTGCAAAGAGTTCAGAAATATCTCATGATATTGAGTGACTGAAAAATAACAGGGCAAAGTAAATTCGGTTCTGACAGTCGTGACACACCATGCACAAAGAAAACAGCGTCTATGTGTGGACGCATTCACACAGTATGTTCTGGCTGAACTCGAGCTTCTCAGCAAAGGCACGTTGTGTCATGTGGACAAGGCTCTGAACACATCCGTTCAGTGCCTATCATCTGCTAAAACAGCATATAAACTGTTAGTAATTAGTAGGAAAGAAATCAAGGACAAAAAAAAGAGAAAGCATCAATAAGTGTATTGTATAAATTTTATAAATATTTTGTGTTGCACCCACCACCATGAAGAGGAATTACTAGACTGAGACAAAGTGCAGAGCAGGCAATTGGGGTGGCTGGGGTTTAGATAAAGCTTCCAAACAGGAAGAATAAGGTCGCATCTACATTAGAAGGTAATTGGGTGCTGAAGGGTGGACTGACAGATCAGAGCAATTGCTGTTGAGAGCGCTGCTCCTGAAGGGAAATAATTTCAGGCCAGACTTAGTTCAGCCACCTGGGCTGAATGTCCTTCCCACCCATGGGGGCCAAAGCAGAACCAGTCATGGGTTGGACTCTTCTGTTTAGGAACTGGTAGGGCTGGTAGGACTGGGAGCATGTTTACAGCAACCCTGGAGCAGACCTTCCAGTCTGGCACAGCCAGAAGTAACCAAGCAATGTACAGGACATGAAAGTAGTTGCTTCAGACCTCACTTTGAGTAAAAATGCTAATGTAGATGCAGAGTGGTCGGGTTGTTGTTTGTTCGGGTTTTGGCTTTTTTCAATTGCATAGGATTTTCTTGTTCAAACCAGAAGAAAGGTGGTTGGAAAAGGCTATAATAGAAGTCTATAAAATTAAAGATTACTTAGGAAAGGTAAACAAGGAACAACAATTCCCTCTATCTTCTATTATAAGAAGTAAAGATACCTAATGAAATTATCAGGCAACAGGCTTAAAGCAAAAGGAAGTACTTTTTTACACACTGCATAATGAAATTGTGGAACACATTACCCAGGATGCTTGCAAGGCCAAAACCATAAATGAGTTCAAAAAGAAATTATACAAATTAATGGAAGAAAGGCCCATGATGGGTTAAACCTGATAATGTAGATGCAATTTTACAGGTCAGGAAGAGTCTCAGATTTTCTGAAGCTACAACCACTGTGTATACTCCTTATTCTTCCTCTTCTACCTGCCGCAGTCAGAGACATGATGTGTGCTCTGGCCTTATTTTCTTCTCAGGACACTCTATCTCAAGGTTGCTGTGAGCCTGGACAACCCAGTCTGCAAAGTTTAAGCACAAAAATGTCATCAGATTTAACCCCTCACACATTTGTGGTCTTTGGATGGCAATTCAGCTCTCCATTTTGGCACGTTCTGATTTTAAGCTCTCTTTGATTATTACGGATGCGATAGGCAACAACTCCTGTGAACACATTTGTAGGGACTAGCTCAGGCTGTGTTCACCTTGTCTGGTGATCACCTTTCAGATACCTCAGTTCAGCTGAACTTCCTGAGCCTGAGGAGGAGTCTGAGAAGAGTGAAAACAGAGAAAAGGTGGTAACAAGCACCTTGGCTGTTCAGTAGCAAGTTTTGTAGCCAGAAGAGCATGTATAGAGTGAAATTAATAAGCATTCTGTATGTGTACTATATGTCTTTGTGTGGGTTTTAATTTAAACTAGCTTCAGTTTGATCCCAAGGATATGAATACCATGGCAGTTGGATCACACTAAATGCACTTCCGGAGCACATGCTACAGCTGAGTTTCCAGTTTCCAAACAAATGGCATCCAGTTTGCACACTCCAAGACCACTCCACAGTAAGAACCAAAGCATGGTGTGGGGGTAGTCAGGAGATTTATTGCAGAAATTCATGCCAGATCCAAACTCATGCTAATCTGTTACTGCCACTGACTACTACAAGAAGGCTTTGTAAGGGGTTATTGTCAGTGTGCCGTAGGGTAAGAGTTTAACCTACTGTGAACAATTAAAGTTCTCCAAATTATTTCCCTTCTTCTCCTTTCCCCTCCCTACAATTTACGTTCTGATTGTGTCAGCCCATTTATTTAGCAGTTAATTCATTGCTTGTAAGTCAAAAATATGGCTCATTGAGCTTACAGACAATGTCATTTATTTTCCCTTCGTTTTTTAAGCAAGATCTTGAACTGTTTCATCTTCTTTTTAAATAAAGATTCCTAGACACCATAAAGAAGTTATATGTGATGGGGGTACACTCATGAGATTATATGCTGCCATGACCACAACGTGCAGCTCTCAACATCCTTTGTGCTAGACCCATAAGGCCCTGGAAGCAGAATGCTTGTATACCTTCATATTCAAAATGTTGGCCCTGTCATGCAAGCTGCTATATCCACATATTGCACAGGAATGTGTCCGCTTTCCAGAGCTGGGAAGAGACTGTGAGATAGAGACTGAGCAGCCAGAGTGGAAATTCCCCATATTCACTTCAAGGGCCAGCATGTTTGCACTTGACAAAATTTGAACTGGGTTTCTGTGGGTAACACTCTCACTGGCAGTGCTCATTACCAACAGCAAACCTCAACAGATGCTGACAAACCACTGGGAATCTGCCTTAATTTCAGGAGAGGTAAGTTAATGGCATCAAGTTTTAGTCCCTTTACCAGCAGCATTTTTTTTTTTTTTTTGCATGCACAGGCCAATACGACAAACTCTGCCCCAACCTAGTCTTAGAAACATAAACAAGAAAAAAAACCAAAATAAACCTCCCAACCAAACAAAAACCCAAACAAACAAACAAGAAAACCAAAAACCCAACCAACCAACCAACAAAAAAACCCCCCACAACTCCAAATAGTAAAGCAAAATAAATGCCCGACTGACATAACGTCTACATTTGATTATGAGGGCAATATAGACCAATTACCTGTGTATTTATTTTTCACTGAAAAAGGCATAAGAAAAGCAGATATCCTTGTAAAGAAAGCATCCATAATCTCTTGGTTTGCAATATTTAATATTTCCTAGAAAGGGTAGCATGTGAACAGCATGCCCATATGACATAAACAGTGGTGGGAATTACAGATCTGTAATTCAGTTCAAACGAGCCTAGATCAGAGGCAACTGACAGGCTGATGAGCTGCAGTTCACAGGGTAGAAGTCAGACAACCAATGGGATTTAATAAAATAATTCCAAAAAAAAGTCCTTAACCTTGCTATGCCTCCTCTTCATCTGAATGAAAACACATTCATTTACTGAATTAAACCAATGAGCACATCTCATTGGTGACGTGCACCATCATTCCTAATAGTTCCTCAGCAGCGCACCAGGATATGGAAGCTGAAGTCCAGGAGAGGGAAGTTACTAATGTTTGTGTGCTAGAAGCATGCTAAGAGTGCATCTTTCCTCCCTCTGAATGCTGAATTTTCTTTTAAGCTGCCAGTAGGTGAATTAAATGACACTGCAACTACATTCTTGTGAAGACAAAAAAAATTATCTCTCTTAGCTTAAAAGTCATCACAGTTCTACTAAAATTTTTTGCAACAAATATAAAATCATTTTCTGTTTTAGTAATAATTCAAAGTGCTGACTGAATCTAATTTGAATTTTTCCTCACAGCTGTGTGCCCGAGTTTCTTATGTTCACAATAGTTCATACTATGACATCAAACTACAGTTCAGCAAAACTGAAGTGGTGGAGCTCAGGTGCAGCTAGTCTTTGCTATTTAAAAAAAAATCCAACTATCAATGATACCCATGGAAAAAAACTGTTGTGGTTTAACAAAAGGGTTGTTTCTCAAACTGTTTCTCAAGAGGTGCATTGAGTTGCAGCTGGACAGCTTCTAGGATAATAAGTAACATTAAAACTGCCTCATCCAACAGGACTTTGGAGCAAGTAAGGGTACACCCATATCGTTCGAGCACCGAGGGTAGGAGCTTTCTCCCAAGATAAAGTGTCCTGCCGTGATTTCTCTTGCAGCTGAAGGCTGGATGTTTCTTGATGAAGAGGGCAGCAGTTTAACAGCGCACAGTATTTACAATACTACACTAATATCCAGGTCACCTGTATGAGAGTTGTGAAGGTGAAAATGTGAATACTGCTGTGATAATACAGTAATATCCTTAGGATGTTGTGATGTTAAATTTACTTCTAGAGTGAAAGCTGCACTGAGACCAGGTTAGGGCTTATCTGCTTCTACAATTTGCTTTCTCCTTTTTCAACTCCTCTCTGCCCTAAACCTGCACCTAAACTAAAGGTCAGGTATTGAATCTGCTCTGTGTTCAGTCTCCTTTTGGAAGTAAATTCTCTTCTGCATCACGTGTAAGTAGATGGCACCATCCTAAATACTTTCAGCTTCATTAACATTCTCTCCCTTCTCTTGTTACAGCCTGGTCATAAATGTTCTCAACAGTGCACTACAAAAAGGTTGAGTTTTAATGACATTCTGAGGCTATGATATATGATCACTGATCCCACACTATGTGTCTTTCTACAAATAGCCTTGCAAATAGCTCCAGTGTTAAACATAAACCTTTATATTAGAGCACTGTGTTCAGCAGTTCCTCAAGGAGGAAAAGGCCACAAAAAATCTTACAGAAGTAATGGAATATCCAGGGTCTGACCTGGAGAAAACATCCGGTTGTGAGATTTGCTTAATTCCATGTTGCAGGTAATAGGAAGGGATGGTACATACTCTTCCTCCCATTTCTCCATGTCTCCCTCATGGAGACAAGTAAATAAAATGGAGACTTACTGAAAACCAACTGCTTCAAGGACAGTTACCAATGCTATAGTATACTGGACTTCCTATGCAGCCAGCTATTTATATGTTGTCAAAATGCAACTTTTCTTGCTGTAAATCCTATGGATCTTTTAAAATTTACAAAAAGCAAAGGGATTATTTAAATATATTCCTTATGTACATCTGACCAATTAAGCTCTTATTATAAACAAAACTTTTAAATCTCTGAAGCAAAATAACATCTAAAAAAAAAGGAAAAAAACAATTAGACCAAAAGGCACCTCATCAGGATTCATATGCAAGCTGACATGGTAGGAAGCTGACAGAGACTGAATTTCTAAAACCCAAGTTGTATTCACAACTGTATTCAAAGCTGGCTGGAAGGAAGTATTTCTCTGCCTTCTCTAGAAAATCAGCTCATGACAAATCCAAAGAGAAATGAACCTAGCAAGCTTACTTCCTTTCTAATTTCTTATTTTTCATAATTGACTTCTATTAGATTGGATTATGAAGTGTACTCAAATTACTGACTCACCAATCCCAAGAAGGCAAGTCTTTAAAGTAATGAGATTAACAACTGTTGATCAAAGAAAATTGCCATAGATGCAAGGCTCTGATTTTGTTGGTGAAATGCGTTGTTAGACATCTGGCCGGACTGATGGGTGTTTCATGCCGGCCACCACGGACAGCTGCACGTGGGAAGGATTGCTCCTAAAACAACAGAGAGCCCTGCCCACAGGAGAGAACCCCTAGTGGAGGTTCAAAGGTTTCTTAATCTCTCTTTTCAGGGATACTAGAAAATGTAGTAGAAACAGGAAATGAACTTTCCATCATAAGCAGACTCGTCCCAGTGTCCCTTATTATTCCAGAAGCTCTGGGAAGGTCTTTGAGCCCGCTGGGAAGTTCTGTGAGTATGGAGGAATTAAAGGAAATTGTCTTTGGAAGCTGTCATCCTTCCCAGAGTTTCTGTCAAACATGCCACAGGGGATGTGTCAGAGCATCCTCAGGAAAGGCTGGTTCATGGAGTTTCCCACCACCAGTTTGGATGTCTCCAGAGGAACAGAAACATGAAAATCTTCCCATCATTTTCAGGGCAAATGCCAACATTTCATTTAAGTGCAAGAAAAAGAAGAGGATAAAGGTGGAATGTGGGTGCTCTTGGGGACAGTGAGTTGGGGGGAAGTAAGCAATAAAAAAAAGCAGCCAGGCAAGATTAATTTGAACCCCTTTAGCTGGATGGTGATTAGATTGAATGCATTCTATCCACTTGGGCAAGACGGCAATTTGTTGCTCCACATGGCTATTAGCAGGATAGATTAGCTTCATGGAATAGAGGCTCTAAGGTTTGGGATAAGCATTCCTGAAGGAGAAAAATGAATACAGATAAACTTTAAGGCAGCTTTCTTTTTTTCCGTTCTCTTCCCATAGGAAGTTAGGCTGGCATATTATACAGACAGTGCTTCTGGAACAGAGAAAAACAGGGATGTTTTCCCTCAGTCCTACTCATGCCCATCCGCTTTGAGATCCCTCTGTGAAAAAAATAAAAAGTAATAGAGAAGAAACACAGTTTGAACAAAAACAAATAAAAAGGCCATCTCTGCTCTCTTGGTGATTGTTTTACACTCAGTCTGCTTTGACCTTTGCTGATGGGACTCCTCACCAACTCATACCTGGGAGCAGACGCTTTTAAGTACTGTAAGTGTTCACAGTGTGATGCTGGTAAGGAGGTTGCAGGACCCCATTAGAAAGCACCCCATGAAGCAGAGCCTCAAGTGGCTGAATTGCCCTTGCCACGATCACATTTCCCTACGGCTCAAAGGTCAATGTCTGTTCTGCTTTCAATGTACATCAAAATTCCCCTATTCTGAAGAAACAAAAAATGCTTTGGGGCCGGACTGGGTCCAGAACTCCTCTGCAAGTATTTTTGATGAAGAAAGAAAGCAAACTAATGACACTGTCTTTCCCATCACATCTATGCAGACCATATAAATCACAGGAAGGGTGGCAGCCCTCAGTAAACAATACACCACGGGGACACTTATTTTATCATGGTTCCCTCACACCCTGTGAAGCTGAGAATGAAGAACACTTATCTCCAGATCTCAGACTGAAACTTAACTGAGTGCGAATCAAACCATTAATGAAATCAAAAGTGGAGGATGGTTCTTATTACCACTAGGTTCTCATTTTTGTCCTCTTGATTTCCATCCAAAAATAAACATTTTTTTTAAATCAGAGTACTTCCTGAAGCAACCAACATTGGGAATATTGGGAATATAGATGAGTGACACCAAAACCTTTTTTCTCAGACCCATGCTGTTCAAATTACTTGAATTTCTTTCAAATATGCGGTTAAAAAGCAAAATTCACTCTCTGCTCACACCACCCAAATGGATCCAACTTGGATTATCCTTATAAGAAATACGTGCAATTGATATTCACATGGCTTTTTCCTCCTCTGAGATCAGTGGTGTTGGTACAGAGTGGAGACAGATACCACCACCAAGAAGCAAGGGTGGTCTTGACCCTCTCTGAAACGTGCTACATCCCAGCCTGGAACTGGCACTTCCTGGCTGGATAGGGCTTTCTATTTCTATCAGGCTAATTTCCATTGTAATGCAGCCTCCTGATCTTACATAGGGCACAGAGAGTGACCTGAACCCAAAGGCAAGGGTGCACCTAACTGGGTTGTTACGAGGGAGGCACTGAGTGGCCCCTTTTCTATCCAGTTCTCCTCTGCAAATCACAGGCACTGGGAATCTTTCACAAAGAAAAACTGTTTTTCTGCCACATTTGGAGCTATTTTCACATCACCGTTCTTTCCTTGATCAAGCTACTCTTCGCTATTAAAAAGATTTTAAAAGGCTTCAGGCTGTACAATTTTATATGTTTTAGCACAGCATGTTCATGAAGGAAGCGACTTGAAGCAGGTGTGATTTCAGGATATGTCAGTTGACCTTAAAAGTAAGCATGAATTTTAGCACCGTGATTTCCACAGGCAAATAACCACATCTATCCACATTCATGTCAAGAGAAAGATTAGAACTAGAATCTCCAAATGTCAAGCTCATGAAAGTAGTAAAAAAGAAAAAAAAAAAAGCACATCAAGAGCAATAGCAGAATCTCCCACTCCTGACCCCATCAGAAGAGGTGAACTCCAACAGGCAAAAGGAAATATAATGACAGTGCCAATGAAGCAGTTATGCAGCTTCAGTTGCAAGGTTATCACTAGGATATCACTAGGATACCTCATTAAGAACTCACATCTAACAGGACTTCTGGGCTGAGAGCTCAAAGGAAATTTTGTGCAGTACTTATATTGAGATTTGCACATCTTCACACTTAGACCTGGGCTTGACTTCAGCACATACAAGACCTCAGCAGAGAGATGAAGAAGAAAGCTTAGCTATTCGAGTAGTAGAGCTTGGTTTGCCAGAGAGAAGGTACAGATTGCGTTTTCACCCTTTGTATGATTCCTGCCCTCTGTCTTTTAACACAATAGAATGTCTTGGCCATAACGAGAAAAAAAAACATCCAAGTATAAAAAAGTCTCATAGCAGATGTGGAAACAAAGGAATAATTTTTTTCCAAAGAACTGAGAATGAGGCCTGTGTACTGTTGAGGGAGAGAAACTAGATCAGGAATTCTGACAGTGGGAGGAAAGGCATATACATAGACCTGCAGAAAGTTAGAGAGATGATTTGGAAACATAAATCACATTGCCACAATATCAGCCAGCCATAGCATCAGCCCTATGGATGGGACTAATCATCAGGTAGGTCCAGTTAGGCTTGGTTTCCTGTTCCATAGTGAAGCTTTCTAAAAAAATTTCCTGAATACTCAGTAAAAGGCAGGAAAATGCACCTGCAAATGAACCATTTCTTGCCAGAAACTCAGTGTGCACTTTTTAGATCACAAGCCCTCACTATAGTCCATGTGTGTGCTCTCCAGGAGTCTGGTCCTAGCTCATAGCCAGGGCAGAGGGCAAGTGATAGAATAAAGCTAAGAAGAATCCTCCCAAAGAGGACAAAACTGAAAAAAACCCCCACGTCAACAGATTCCAAATTTATTTAATTTTGCATCTTCAGTTTTACATTATTACCTGTCTCCAGGAGGATTTGGCCAAGGAAATTTAAAAAAAAGTCACTGAGTATCAACTTGGTAGTCAGGACGTAGCTGCAGCAAGGGCACTGCCTCAGCAGTTTGAGTGCCTCTTTTAGGCAGTCTGAACACTAAGCCCTGAATCAGCCTCAGGATTGAGCCTTACACTGAACCTCGTGTGCCTGCTAGCACCACTGCCTCTGAGCTCTCCTCCCAAAATACTACAGGGTCAAAGTACAAGAGAACTCAGCTCAAAAACTGCGGTGGAGTGGTGTGTGGGAAGTGAAAGCCTCCTAAAGACTGCAATTTCCTTCAATGATTTTGGTGGTATTATATGCTCAGTTTCTGCCAGAAGTTAGCGTTCTGGCAAGCTTCTAGCTAGCAGCATGAGAAGGGGGGAAGACATTTCTTTTAAGGATTTGTTTCCTGAATTATGCACCACTTAAGAACCTTGTGACAAATTATTTTGCAGAGTGCGTTAAATAATATAAAAAGGGGGTTCCAACACATGATCACAGATAATTATGTTAAGAGCAGCTTAACAAGCAACTCTTTCTCAGTCTTGCTACTGTAAGTAAAAAAGAGCATTTAACCTGCTCGCTTCTTGTAAATGTTCAGTGGAGAGGCAGAATGTACCATTTAGACCTTTGCTCTAACTTGGGGTGTCAAGGAAGCCCCAATTTTGTGAAGAGAGCTGGCACTTTTACCGAGAATTCACTTGAAAAACATTTGACATGGCATATTTTGTGCCAGCATAATTTCTATTATGAAGCAAGAGAAGACAGAGAAGGAAAAAAAAAGGGAAAACCCATCCCTGACCTGGATGTTTTGGTGAACGCTGGGGTAACAAATAGGGGACACGTTGCTTTAAGCAGTGAACAGAGGATATGAAAGAGAAACTGGAGCTGCTGGGGTAGCTGAGGGGAAGAGGGAAGGACAAAGGAGTTTCCACAGGAGAAGGCTGTAAGGACACAGGGCACAAATCCATAAAGACACAGGCTTCACTGATTCCTACACTCTTGCAGCAACTTGTTTTTCGAGGGGGAAGCCATTTCAGTATTAGGCCCCATTGTGCCATTTTGAACAAGAAACCTACTTGTCATTACCAGGAACCAACATTAGCCCTCTTCATGTCTGTCAGACTCAATCTCAGATGTCTGGCAATTACTTGAAATTGAACTCAAAACAATACTGAGGTTTTATTGATAGCTTCTCATCAGTTTCTTGCTGTTTCTTGCCTTTCAACCAATAGCCTGGAGAGCATCCAATTCTCCTACATCGTGCCCAACAGGGTCAAATTTCAGCGAGGTTATTGATTGGGACTTGACATTTAAAGAACATACGACCACTGTGGCATGAACAGCTTTTTACCAGCTCATAAATATTGCTAGGTTGAAACATCCCCTTTCTCATGCTGAAAATTGAAACGTTATTTCCTTGTTTCTCTTCTGGCTCAGCATTTTAATACTGTAATTTGCAGTTTCCCTAGATTTCCGAACTGTGCAGGGATAAATGCTGCTGTGAGAGTTATTTCAGGTAGCCAATCCCAGAGCCTCTGCCAGCTGGACTAAACAAAATCAGTCAAATCTTGTCTAGCAAGAATTTCAAAGAGAAGAAGCAATAGATATGTCAATACTTCATGGATTTTTAAATAAAATCTCTTGGCAACAGAAAAACTATTGGGGTTTTTTTTTGTTGTTATTTTGATCAGACTTTGGCCTTTTACTTGCTGGGAGGGATGGAGGGATTCTGTCAAGAGAAGTTCAATATCTTGAAGATGTGACTTGTTTATAGTGAAATTGGCCTTTGCAAGGCTAAACCAGTGCTATTGTATACCCCTGATTCCCACTTTTTAGGACCACACTTTGAATCAAATGCTAAAGCTAATGGTCTGTTGACTGATGTGCTAAACTCTAAATTTCCCAGTGACTTGGAAATGATCCACCTCCTTAAAAAGTAGACACTAACTGAAAAGAGAAAAAAACCACATGGGTTTCACACACTTGATTTCATCTAAAATTCACCTGTAAGACTTCACTCGCTGGAAATCTGAGATGAAGTCCAGGACAGTCCCAAAGACAATGTCACAGAAGAGGGCAGGACTACTGGAGACCTCTTGGCCCCAGCTTTAAGCAGAAGTGAACAGTGATTCTGAGCAAATTAAAATGGTTTTATAATTGTTTCTAGAGGGTTTATTAATTACTGCAATATAAGGCCAATATAAGGCAAATATAAGGCTTTGCAACCTCTTTCACACACATCTCATCAAATTCACTTCGGAGCAGAGACCCCTGGACTGAACAGGCCCATTGGGTTAATATTTTTATGACATCAATTTAAAGGCTGAGGCTCAGCTGTAGTGCATTAAATAATCAACACCTGGTTTTGTCACCTGGTTTACCATGGTATTACCGAGGCACAGCTTGCCTGTGTGCCATTATGTCCTTTATGTCCTGAAATTTTGTTTTCCTTATAGAAGTTCTCTCTCTCTCTCGCCATTAAAGCTCATAAGTTGCATTCTTCTAAGACTCACTAAAAAGAGAACTGGTTAGAAGGATATCAGACATGCTCTTCCATCACAGAATGTATTTTGTTTTTAAAAAATCCACACAAAATCCAATTACATTAACATTTTGGCATTTTTGTGTATTTTTTTCAGTTATGATAGAACACATTATTCCAAGAATATAAAAATATTTCATTTGGAGATTATTTTTCACTTTGTGTTACTGTATAGCGTGTTATTTTCCTTATTCATTAAAAATATCCATATATCAAGCATCTATTGACTTCTATCATCTTGATATTAAAAGATATAAATATTTCTACTTACAAAAATAATTTAAAATATATATAATAAATACTTTTAAGATAAGATTCAGCACCTCAATCAAGTAGAAACAAAACATTTTGATGTTTTCTATTTGCTATTTTCACAGCACTGGTTCCCTCAAAATTTCAGAATCTTGATTTGGAATTCAGATTCAGAAACCTGATCAATTTGAAAAGTTTGCCATTCCTCGAGTAAAAGGGATTGTCTGCTGCATGCAGGTGTAGCTGCACCCTCTGCACAGAAAACTCCAACACAAGAGAGATGTCTCAGCCGGGTAAGAAAGCCGATGACAGGAATGGCACTGCCCAGAAGGTTGGAATTTTAGCTGGACTCGAACACTAACAGTCGATGTGTGATACCCACAACTATTATAAATGAGCCCTGTAACCTCTAATCAGTGATGTGACTTCCAAAATGAGAAAAAAAAAAATTAATCAACCATGGAAATAAGTAAATAAACACCAACCAGGAAAAAAGCTTCAAGTTCACTGCAGTGCTAAATGTTTTTTCTTCTTTTTTTTTTTTTTTATTTTAGCAGTATAGCTGTGTGTTAATTACACATATTGCTAAAAATTTCACTGTGTGGTAGAGCAAGTACACAATTTTATTTTAGAAAAATATAAGTAAAAGCAGCAGTCTGACTCAGTTGAACTGAAGCTGAGATTTGGAGGGACCTGCAGTGTTATCACTTAAATCGGATGACTTATGTACCAGCCAGGTGAGAACTAGCAAGATCTGCATGTAGGCAGTCAATTCTGAGACATTTGGTTTCACATAAACTTATAAGTATTATTTTCAGATGCTTTTCTCACTCTTCGTAGGGTAGCAGAAGGTCCTTGTGGGAAACTAGAAGGACAAGGACTGCTCGAAAGCCAGGAAAGCAGCTCAATTTCCAGCTCTTCATTTTGGTCAGAAGGAGGAAAAGAATGGATGTCCTCAGCCCTGCTGCCAAGGGCTGGTGGATGGGGCAGCAGCTGAAGCGGAAAGAGAAGGAAAGCTGACCAATCCTCAAACTACCCTGACCCCCAAAGCCGGCGAGCTGCTTCATGGGCGACTTCATAACTAAGCCATGAATGAGCCAAAAAGCCTTTAAAGATTGTCTCCCACTTGTTTTGCTTGTTCATGAGAATATGTTGCTCCTGGAAGTGATGTGGCCAGCATGTTGTGAGTCATGAATTGCACTGATTGCAAGCACAGCTGGGAATCCTCTTCAGCCATTCCCAATTGCTTCCTTTCTCTAGCCTATTTTATCGTTTGATTTTTTACTGGCAGAATAAAAAAGTTACATTAAAAATAGGGCTTTGTTGCTTTTTCTGGCCCCAGCACTTCTTGGCAGCTGATTTCACTATCTGTCTTTCCCTTTCTTTTAATTTTTTTAAATCTTCATTTATTTAGAGAGCATCAGATCACCCTTCTCTGTCCAGAAAGTCTCTGCACTCATTGGTCTGGTGACTTTCTGTGGCAATTCTTGTTTGCAGCAGGTTACCCTGGTATCACACCTCCTTCTCCTTTTCCATTCTGCCTCCTGCCCTGCTCTTGCACAGCCACCCATTTTGTGTATGGGCTTGACGCTGGAAATATCTTTAGTTAAACCCTATTATTGGCTTTCCAGCAGAACTGGTAGCTGAAACCCTGGCACTGTAACTCAGTAAAACCTTTTTGTGTTCTTCTTTGCTCTTTTCTCATACAAGAGCCCAGAAATTTTCCCTGCAGGCTTATAATTGTGCTGCCATTATAGGATAGGTCTTTTAAGCCAATCATCTTAAATGCCCATCTTTCTGCAGTCGGCGATATTTTGTGTCAGAAAAAGCAAATCTCCCTCTCTCCTTGCTGTGCAGACATCCTGATGCAGAAATTAGGCTGTGAAAATCTATCTCCTCACAATCCAAAATAAGAAATGAGCCTCACATCAAAGTCAGTGAAAAGTCTCCCACGGGCTTCAAATGGCTTTGAGTCAGATACTGAGGGTGAAGCTGAGGTCTCTGCACCATTCAAGTTCCTCTTTAAACAAATTGATTTTTGAGAACAGGTATTATTCATTATCAGAAGACTAGTATCAATTTTGGAAAACTTTTCCTTATTCTGGGAACTGCTCGGCAGCAAGGGATTGGGACAGAGAGACCTGCTCCCTTTCCCTCTCCCTCACACGTACCCAGCAGCTGCCTCTGGCATGAGGAGCCCTGTGCTAAGCACTGCCTTTCAGCTCCCCAGTTATTTTGCCTGCAGCCCAAGCAATATTTGACACATATTGTGTCCTGTTTCTGCTGCGTCAGCAGTGTTTGTGTAAACATGTTAGCTCATCCAGGCATGGAACTCACAATTGTTTTCCCACTTGCAAAACAAACCACGTCCAATAAACCCAGGGGACGGGGCGGTGATTCAGATTTTTTCTAAAGCTGCTCAACACGAGAGAAGTGGTTAATAAAGTTACTACTCTCCTTGGCAATCCGTCAGCTGCCTCTGATATATGAAGTGTTGCTGACATGGCAGGAATGATGACATTGCCTTTCAGCAGCCCCATCCCCTTCCCTCTGAAGGGACTGAGCAGGGTGAGAAGACTGATAGGTTGTCTCTCCTGATGGTAACAGGGGTCTGGTTCCCTTTCTGTTCAGTGCACAGCAGAGGAAATAAAGCACAACAGCATCGCCTACAAATCCTACTTAGCTGGGACTGGCTGCTGGATGCCAGGCTTGGATGCTGCGGGGCGATCTCACTGGGAGCACACAGAGGTGAGGTCGGGCAGATAGCTGGGAGCAGCCTGGGGAAGAAGGAGCAAAAGGTCTCTCAGCTTGGGGAATGTGCACAAAACCAACCTAGTTAGTTCACGCAGATCTGTTATCTAGACAGACTCCCATCCATTTCTGAATATTGAGGGATAGGAAACAGCAGGAGCGGCCAGGAGATATATTTACCATTCTCTGTATTCATCTTAGATACACCACAGCAGACAGAGCATCTCAAGATGCCTTTCAGCCCTGCAGGCATTGAAAGCATGGCAGCCTGAATTCATTCCACCTACCTGAGCACTGAACCCTTTCACTGATTTGGGAGAAACAGAGACAGACAGACAGACCACACGAGCTGTGCAAACACAGGGCAAGAAGAGGCGCCCTCTGCCAGTATCTTCCGCTCCACAAACTGGCTGAAGTCAGGCAGGACGTTCCTGAGAGGATAGGCCTACATTTTGTCCTCTGCACCAACTTCTTTGCTCCTGGATTCAGTTGTAGTTGTCATTGTCATTGATCAGGTGAGGTCGCACACAGACTTTTTTGAGGGCAGTAGCTGAGACTGGCCGAGGTGCTGATGGCAGCATTCCCTTCTCTGCCCCACCTCTCTCATGATTTGTGGTGGGAGGCTGCTGCTGGTGCAGCTCGCTTAATCTCCTACCTGTTGTTACTCACAGACTTGTCTGCACACCTTCAAATTGTTTTGTAAGACAAACAAAACCCCAAACCTTCCCAAAGTATCTCTGTTAAAGAGACATGGTCTTTGTGCAGGTTCATCCAGGTTACGTGTCCCCTGCTTTTCCAGCAAGTGCTGCCACTTGCTGTAAGTCTGGTGCTTCTGAAAGCCTATGGAAAAGATTCATCCTATGCCCAGTAGAATTCAGGATGCATTAATTTGGAGATTGTGTGTTTTGGAGAAATAGGGAAACCTTTATCTTCTGAAAATTGCTCCTCTTGTTAAAACTCTTTTTTGATGTTAATGTATATTCTTTCTTATATCCCTTTTTTATATCAATAAATATCTTCATATTTGAGCCAAGAATATTGAATGAATACCTTTCACCAAATCAATATGAAATATTGATCTTAATGGTCTTTTCCATTTAAGCTCTGATACTATGAACCAATGAGTTTTAAACAGCCTGTTTAAATACAATCCTACATTGTATATAATTCCTCAGGGATGGAGACAGAGCCTGGACCTAGCTGTTCTTTACTATCTGAAAGCACAGCCCTAGGATCTGGCTGAAAGGGGGAAGGAATAACACCGAACTGCGACAATGTTGTGTACAGGCAAGCCACGGGTTTCAGGAACATTTACTTTGCCTTTATCCTCCCAAAGTAAATATTGTACACAGTCTGTAGACTTTGTGCTCCAAAAACATAAGGATAAAAAAATTTGAAATCAGCTTCGTCCTGGGAAACAGTTGTTTTGAATTAATTCCTGATTTTATTAGGTGTTATTATTTATATGTCTGAATCCACAAAAGTATATAATTTCAAAAGTGGGTGGGTTTGGTCCATGGCAAGGGACTGAAACCCAGATTAAATATAAAAGCAAATTGAAGTCTTCTAAATTAATCTATGAAGCTTTATACATGCTGGATAGCAACAGAACTAGCAGTTCTGGATAACAGAACTGTATCTGGACTGAATTTGACACATTATAAAATTATTATTCAGCTGTCTAGGGCAGCAAAGTCCATCTGAACAAATCATCATCTCCGTCTTAGGATCGTGAACTAGTGTGAAAAAACATGAGGATTTGCACTGATTTTAATTAGATTCAGGGGTTAACCCACAGGGGGTTTTTGTTGACTGAAAGATACGTGTTGTATTTAAATGACTTTACAGTAATGAGTAATAGTTTCCCAGTGAATCTGCTAAAAATACACCAATGTGATTTTAAGAAAATAAATGCTATGTTGCCCTGGCACATAAAGTATGTTCCCTCTTCTCCTGGAAAGTGGTCTGGAGTCTGAATGCCTGGAGGTGACTAAAATGGGCCTAAAAAGGCTGTTTTAAAGCTCTTTATAAAATCGGTGTAAAGAATGGTGCAGCGCTACTGAGAATCACGTCCCCTCCATTTGACAATCAGATAATTGCTGAATACTCTGCAGTGCATTTTCCTTCTAATTCCTGACTTGCTGATTGAATCCTCCTGGAAAGCCGCTGTACAGAATTATCCTGCTGCATGAGGCAAGTTTTACTTTGGGGTTTCAAGGTATGCCTCAGAAATGTCAGAGAGTTGAGCTTCGTGGGTTCAGCCTTTCATAGCAAGCTGCTGGGGAAGAGAAACGCATTTCAGACAAGTGCTAAATCCCAGCTAAAGGTGCACAATCTTCCATGATTCTGGTCTTCTTTTAGCCTCAGGAGCAACTTCTGCTTTTAGAAACACTAACGGTTAAGTCCTATTGAGTCTCGGATGAACATTTACAAGAAGCGAGCATTTGTCCTCAAATACCAAAGGCTTTTGAAAAGCTCTGTCACTTCTCTCAGATGATGGAAAACAGCATTTGTGGAAGAAATACTATTCTCTAATGACTGCCTGCTTTAATCCAGAGCGCACCAGAGGCTAAATAAACTGAGTGGGTTAAGCCAAATGTGCATACAGTTCACATAGGCCTTGCTCGGGCTAATGGATCATTGTTATGCCAGGATATAATGGATAGATTGGCAAGTGTCTGTCCCTTGCTTGTTTGATGCAGTCTCTGGATGAACATGTAAGGCCACATTTGCTTGCTTTCCATAGTATTCTTTCTTACAGTCAAAACTTAATTTGTATTCTCAGAATGGTATAAAAAGTTCCAGAAATAATTCAAAGTAATTAAAAATAAAAGGGCAGGAATCCGGTGCCAGGGAAGGGAGCATTTTCTCTTTTAGCCTATGTTTGTGGATCCCATTGTGCCAAGACAGAAAACAGTGAGATGTTCAAATATTAATAAAGTGGTAGCACAGCCAAATTAAAATGCCCCAATTCTCATAAGTAATGTTTCCAGCAGAGCACAAAAGAATAATCAAGCCCCTAAACTAGTGAAGGAGAATTTATGACCCACCATCTGAGCTGCCAAGAACTCCCTACATGCGGGTACCGAGGATAGCATGGAATTGCTCTGCCTCTAAAACTTTATCCAACTCTGTGCTACAGAACAATCCAGTGCCATGGAAAGTCTTCTGCTCACTTCTTGAGGCAGTCAGTCCCTGCTTAGCACACGTCTCCATACCAGCACACAGACAAGCAGCACGGCCTTCTTTGAAGGGGCAACTCTCGCAATATGAGGAGTGTGCTCAATGTGCAATCCCACATCACGATGCAGGGAAAACCATCGGGTCCTGGGGCCATCAAAAGTGAAGCTGGACACTGAAATTAGTGCATCAGCAGGGGAAAGTGGGATTTGGTATTGCTATTTATTTTGTTTTATTTTATTTTATTTTAAATTTTATTTTGTTTTGTTTTATTTTAACAGCAGATTCAAGAGACTGTAAATTTCTTGAAGGTGCTATTCCAGCCAGATGGAAGAGCTTAGACACCGACCTATACATGTCATATGAACTCATCCTATGTGCTGTACACACTGCACTGCATCTTGACTGGCCTTTTCCTATATGGTTCAGGCTAAACTTGAAACCTATGTGCTGTGATATCATGAAGAATTTTGTGGTCTTTAGTATGAAGTGAGGAAGAAACTCCAAACACTCTTTCTAATACAGCTCTTCTCTGTGCTACATTTCTCTCCCTTCTACACATTTGGACACTGAGACAAACTGAGCTAACAGGCAGGCATCATCGTCATCTTATTCCACAGCTCTAATGAATTTGAAACATAACAGTTTTCTTTACCTGCCTTTCCTCTGTCATGCATTCTGGCCCACCTCAACTTCTCAGAGTGGCATATCAAATTTCTGTTCAAGTGTCTTTTCTTATTGCATTCAAAAGTCAGGCAAACCCATCTCTGTGTAGATGTTTTTCCATTCCAAAACCTGTACTACATACATTTCAGCTGTGATTTTGGTCCAATCCTTAATGAGATATGGAAACGTCTCCTGATATCAAGCATCCTAATGAAAATTTTGAAAGGCAGTACTTATCATTTTATCCTTAATCTACCCATGACAGACTTCTCTACCAAAGAGCTCATCTCTCAAACTCAGGTAGAGTCTGCCTTTTACCAGAATTTTTTCTAGTGCTAAAGATACATATCGTCCCTCACTTTTCTTCTTGCACTGTTAACACATTTATAAACTGTAGTTCTCTACACTTTTCTGTCTCTTCATATAGAAAAGGGAACTTCGAAATAATTGAAAGAAGTGGATGTAAATCTGTTTCTAGAAATTTAGATTTAGACTCTTCTTCTCACCCTTACTCATCACTGGTAGTGACCACTTTCTACAAGTGAAGATTGAAGACAGATGTCTTTGAGAGTGCCCCTCTTTCAGGGTTTAAATGTACAGCTCTTACATGCATCCCTTCCATGCAAAGTAGTAGGATACTGCTGCACACAGTCCCGAGAAGACTCACTGCTGACTAAACTGTTTGTACTTGTGCTCTCCATGTCAGGTATTTATCTTCCGCTCATTGTGCTGGAGTCTACCACAAGCTTCACCGTCTGCTCCTCTGGTTTTGCTATGCTATATGCCAGTCTTACACGGATATATGTCACTTGTCATGCTCATTTTGTAACCTTCCAGTGCATGCGGTCTTAATCCATCTTGCTGTAATAGGTTCCATGAGTTAAATGTACACCACATACAAAAGGAAACAGTTTCAAACAATCCTTCTGTCCCTAGCACATTCAAGAGCAAAACTCTACAGAAGTAATACAAGAGGCTTGCTTGGTCCTCTTTCAGTTTACTAGAAATTTTGGCTGATTAAAGCTAGAAAAATAGACACTTGAAGAATTAGTTCAGGTTTGCATGTTCCGATTCAGGCAGACAGCTGTGGTACCTTCATGACAGCAAAATCAATGCTGACACAGCCATACATGGACAACATTTACAGAAATGTAAAAAGAAAGGTTCCTGGCCTAAGATTCCAGCCTAATTGAGCCAAACGCAATAAACATGATAATTATTTCTTCTCACAGTGAAGTGAACAATTCAATTTGGAAGGAAAGATGTGCCATTGCTATTCCCCAGTCCTGCTGTTATTTTATTTTATATGCACTGTTACTGCTCGTCACAGAGATTTTCTGCATTTAGTTAGGGAGTACCTTTGCCAGAGAGTTCAATTTATGGCCTAAACTCGGGTTAATGTGGCTTCTGAGGGCTTGTCTACATGGGGTCGTTAGAGTGCTATAATGGAAGCTGTTAATTTCCATCACTAAGCCTTTCTGGACGCTGTGGGCCGGGCACAGACCAGGCACTCACTGGAGCTTCAGCTGGCCGTGCTCGAGCGCTCTCCGGTCTGACAGCTGTGTGGCTGCGCGGGCGCCACGCTCTTCCCAAGCTCGGCGAGGGATCTGGCTGTGTCGGCCCGGACTTGGCACTCCCAGGCAAGAGACTGTCATCTTCGGGGAGGGCTGACGGGCCAGCCCCGCCGCACGGACAGCGCTCTCTGCCACCCCTCCGAGAGCGATTAGAGACCGCCGACTCCAGCCTGCAGAACACACCTGCCTCGCTGCATCCCTGCTCCCCAGACAGACAAGCCCAACACACATCAGCCTCATTGCAGAGTCGCTGGGGAGGCCCCCGGACATCTGCCATCCCACACCCTTTACAGATCCTGCTTTTGAACGATTACAACTCTTGCAAAAGCAAGTGGACCCAGCGTGCGCATTTTATGTGGGTGGCGTCAGCTCCGTCTGCCCAGCTGTCTGCAAAAGAAGCGCCAACCTGGGGACTGTGTTGCTGTACTGTATTCCTCAAAACCACAATGCAGAAGTGCCCCAGTCTGATAAAATTACGGAGTAGTTCAGCTATTTCCTCTTCTCCGCCTCGCACCAAACTGTGCCACGCCTGAATTTCTCGCAACATTACATATCAGGTTAAAAGAAGGAAAAGGTAATAAAAGACTTTTCTCCCACAAGAAATGTGGAGTTATTTGTTAAAATCTGTGCAATGCTTGCTTACTTCAGTGTCATGACCTTTGTTTCTTGCTTCGGAGCAATGGCTCTGTCTATAGGGGTCTGAAAAAGTGACAACTTGTATTGTTTCTGCCAAGGACTATGCTACCACTCACCCGCTGTCCCCTGACCTCCCACGCACAGGCCAGCCTGGCATGCACGGCTGCAAGGGAAACACACCCAACAGGCAACACGCATTCACAGGTGCTCTGGGGGGAGAAAACAGAGTAAACAGTGGTGAAAGAAGGCAGATGCACAGATGTTTACTCTATCACCTCAGCACACAGTGGGCCTGTTGCAAAAGCTTAGTGCTTTCCCAGCTGCAGAGATGGACTCATCTCAGGTGCATCTCCAGAGGGGAGAGGGCATGAGCAGGGTTTTAGCATAGACCAAAAACCTTGGTGCAGCATGGACAAGCCAGGCACAGCTGAGCATACCACAGCTTAGTCCATGAGTAGATATCCTGAACTTCACTTCTCCCAAGCATGGCACAAACCTCAGGTGGATTAAGTGCCATCATTGCAGGTGGAAACATGTTCTGCATGTATGGCTCATTTCACTATGCAGAAATACCTGCACACACCACCTATTTTTGCCCTGTTGGGTTCTTAACTACACTAATGAGGTGGTAATTTTTATATCAAAGAAAAGTTATAGGTGAGAATGCTTCTCACATTTGTGTTATACCAGGGCTGAATGACAGAATGTGGGAGTGTAATTAGTGATTAATACTCAACCATCTCCTAGTTTTTGAGGTAAACTGGTGTCTATTGTGGAAGAAAATTACTAAATGAACTGCAGGTATAGCAAGGTAGTTAAATAAACTGGGCCAGGAAAATTGCAGTTTCTCTAAAGGAAGGTTAATAGCTGGCCTGGAAAGCAGGCACTAAAGGAGAATAATTGTGTACATACATATGAAATAGAGAAAAAATAGACTGTCTTGGAAACCTTCTTCTGTCTCTGCACCAAAATATCTGTGCCCCCGCTCTGACCCAATTAGCACAGAAAATTCCATAAAAAGCACAATAAGTACCTCCCCAAAAGACCGACAATAAGATATGCATCCATGAAACCCTTGCCTTTTGTATTGTAGAGGCAAGGGACAGGAGAAAGCTTCACTTTGCAGAGTTGAACCCTGGGTAGAAGTGGAGAACCCATGTTAAAAACTGCATACAGTTTATACATATGAAGACTGGCTAAAAGCCTGAAAAGAAGATGGTATAACCCCTTGTCTAATCTCACTAGGGGACCTAGAGTACGTGTAAACACTTCACCCACAGGCTATTCTGTCTGGGTCAGGGTGAAGGTTTTTATTCCTCTTCCCAGAGTCCCTCTTGGCTGTGGCCCAACACAGGGCTGCTCTCAGCACCCTTGCCCTCAGCCCCAAAAGTCTTCAGCAAAACTTAAGCCATCATTGCCAAGGACCTCAGGTAAAGGAGCGAAGAAGGAAAAAAGGTTTGGTAATGTTCCTCCTCAAACCAGAGGCTGCGGTGCCTGCTGCACACGCAAACAATCCAGCTTCAGTGGTGGAGCTGCATCAGACTAACTCCCATTCCTGGATCACCCCTGCTGTAACCAGGATATACCTCCCTCCTCCAAGGTGGAAAAAGCTTTGACTGTGCTAAATTGATTTAGTCTTACTCATTCCCTTTTATTTCACACAAACTTTGGCAGAGGAGATTTGGGTGTGAGGCATGTATTTATAGTGTAGCTTTTATGTATTTCTAGTGCAGCTTTTATGAATTTCTTTGTACCTTTGCCATTGGGAAACATTGAAAAGAAATGCAGCATTCAGCATCACAGGTGTTTTCTGCTTTACCTTTTCTTTCTCATTGCTCAGGTGTCCAAGGGCTTCGAGGGAAACGCATTTCATATGTCAGAGGGAAAGACAGGAGGTGAACTCAATTTCATCAGCTCCGTTTTGTTGTGAGCTGATACTGTGCTTGTAGCAAGAAGTCTCTCTGTACGGGCTGAGTTTTCATCAAATCTTGTGGAGGATTTTTTGTTGGTATTCTCATCCCAGACAAACCATACTGCAATCTATCACAATTCACTGAATGCTTAGCGTACTTGCCAGGCTGCTTCACAGTTTTGCCATGCTTAGAGGTGCTGATGAAAACATATTTTGTGTCTGTTTGCTATTACAGAAATTGCACTTATTAAGCTACACCTTTTTCACAGTTAGTATGGAAGAAGGCAAAGAAAAAATCCTCCCTTCAATCACTGACACCTCAGCTGTTTTGACTGCAGCAATCGAATCCAACTGATTTTGCATTCGAAAATGTGAGTGAAAGTTGTGTTTGGCAGAACAGGGCACAGCCATTTTGAGACGTGAGATCCATTCCCTTTCAGCCACAATTTCACAAGCTGTGGATGCTCCAATTTTCAAACATGCTTGTTACAGTTAGCTCGGATCCCAAGTTCTCTGGTGTGTATAATTCCTGAGAAAGCACTTCTTCTGGCAGATTAAGGGAACAGTTTGCTTTTGCCTGAGGCCATTAACATTTTAATAAAATGGTCGTCAAATGTGATAACAATTTCTCTTTAGGGGACTTTATCTGTTATTAACCTTATTAAGTAACAAGTTTATTTTTGCTGACATGTAAATTTTCCAATCTTTGTCAAGACTGATTCTGTTTTTTCTTTTAATTTCATGTTCCGTTATGTTGTGCTCCTTTGCTAAAAGTATGTTTTGTGAGTCTGTTTGGTTTGTTTTTGCACGGATTTTTCAATGCTTCCCATCTCCTCTGAGTTAGGAGAAATTTATGATCTCATCAGAAGTGCTTAGAAACAGTCTTTTACTCGTCTATCAGTCGTTTCCATACAGGTAAAACTCCAGCTCTTCACACCCTGATTTCTCAGGCACTGGCTTATCTAAAAATTATTTCTGTCCCCTAAAATCAAAATTCAGAGAACTAAAATTTGTCTAGCAGAAGCTATAATTATCCAAGGTTTCAGATGTCTGCCAAGATACCAGGGTTACCATTATTCAGTGTAATTAATGCTTTCACCAATTTAGAAAACTGTACAAACATCGTGGCCTCATGCTACTAGACAATGAGCAGTTTCTATGAGATGATAAATGTCTTTGCCTCCTATAGATTTATCAGTATCTTGCAGGTTCAGGATCCATGCTGGTCACATATAGGAAAGGCTGAACCAGTTAGGAAAAAACAGCTTTCAGCCCCGAGTCTCCAATGTGCCCACTGAATAGGAACCACAGTCTATTACTAGAAGTAAACACAATTGTTATTTTTTAAATATTTTTTATAAGTTTTCCAACAATTTAAGTAAGAGTTCACTTCATCCCTTCTTTCTATATACCCTCACCTATTCATGCTATTACTGAGCTTGAAACGGAATGCTCTGGAAATTTTACAAGGAAGAAAAGTCCAAATATGTACGTTGTGAGCTCGAAATTACTTGCTAAACTTCAGGATGTTTATCTGCATACACTTTACATTATTTCTGTTTTAATTGACGACAACTGTTTCTAAATGCAGCCAGCGGGGAAAAATGGAGTGCAACAGTGCAGGGCTTGTTTACCCCTGCAGTGAATTTACCCCCTTCCCCCTGATTAACAGGTGGGTGCACTGCAATACTGCTGTGTGTCAGACTTGGCTCTCTTGGGTGGGAATCTGCACTCTCCAGAGTGGGTCCCTCTGCTCAGTCATGGAGCCTGCAGTGTAACCTGAGCAAACTCTCTTCTACAACTGAAAAAAAAGGTAAATATCACCAGTTTGTGAACAAAATCTGCTCTCCTACACCATCTTAACTTTTTGTAACCTGTCTAACAATAATCCATGAATCAACAACAGTGGAATGAACAAAAGCAGTGAACAGGTTCCTCCCTAGATTATAAATAGAGATGAGTTTGAAAAGATTTATGGAGCATTTTGGGCTTAAAAAATTCACAGTAATAATGATTTGTTATTAAAAAGTCATAAACTGTGACAAATACACAGGAAGCTCATTCAAACACATTCCTTTCAAATCACTCTGCATGAATCACTGACTTTGCAGAAGATGGCCTCTTGAGTCAGTAATAAAAGGCTGAAGACTGGGATGGCATTCCTAAATCTACCACAAAATATGTTTCTGGCATTAGTTAAAAATTGCTCTGTGGGCTTCCTCATCAATCAGTGTTGGGTGAATCAAGTCGCTGCCAACACTTTTATAAGAATATTAGTTCATTCGTGTCATTAAAGCCTGGTCTAAAAAAAGATCTCTGAATGAAAAGCATTTGTAACAGTCCTAAAAATCCAAATTAAAAGCTAAAGTCTTTTCCTCTGAAAAGATTTCTGAAATTGTTTAGGTCTGAACGCGCGCCTGTTCCCTCTCAATCTCAGGAGACAAGTCATGGGTCAGATCCATGTCAGCCATGAGCTGTGAAGGAAGTCTATGAGCAAGCTCCATGGGCTATCGAAACTGCCTATTTCAGTTCTATTATAAAATTACCAAAAATGAAGAGTCTTCAGGGTGCTCTGTAAGAGGACAATTTAGCAGGCAGTCCTTCTCTTGGCAGCACTGTTCCCTAGGAAAGTCCTCGAATGGAAGCTGTTGAGACTTGAGTGCTTGGCCTGCCTCAGGAGAGCGATGAGCGGAAGACCTCTCTGCCAACGCTCTTCCAGACACAATTGCTAATTGATATTATTTGCTCTTTAAAATTCAGTACCAGTGAAGCTGCCCTCACCACCGTGAGCAGGCAGAACAACCTACATCTACTTCATTTCCTACTTTATTGGCCATTGAAAAGAAAGGCAGTTTGCCCTGGTACCATACGACGAGTGGCTGCGAGAGAGCAACCTTCCACTTCCACGCAGCGTACAAGTTTGATTGTGTTTGGCTCATTACCTCATTAACCTGTACCTCAAGATCTGATTGCTGTGGTGGTGGGTGACTGAATAAAAGGCAGCAGCATGGGCCTGGAGCGTGGGATCTTTGCACACCTTCTTTCGGGTGTTTATATCTGCCTGAGCCAAATCATCCTTGAGAGACCTAGCAAAATTTAGATTTTTATTATGATCATGAACTAATAGCACCTCTCCCTCTCTGTCTCTGTCTCTGTCTCTCCCTCTCTCTCTCCCCACCAATCCTCTCCCCTTTTTTTTGGTAAAAATTGTACTAGTGTTGAATCACTCAAATAACAAAGGCTTGAGTTCAAAACCAGTCACAACTTGTGTGCCAGCATGACCTGAATGGCTTTGTGGCAGGATCCATTTGTCAAGTACATTTGTCAGAATAATGTTGAGTAGTAGATGTTGATCCCATCACTCACAGAGAGTTACAGGAAGTAAAATATTATGAAACTACCTGGCCCTTATTTTCACACCAAGTTCTAGAAGATTGTGAAAGACGATACAGGTGCAAAATGCACGCATTAAAAATCCCCGTGATATAAAAGTTTCATAAACCTAAGTAGCGCTCCAACCTAACCAGTAACAAAAGGCTGACATGAGGAGACAAAGGGACTGTCCATAAGACTAATGGTAAGGAGCAATTATTTTGAATAACACTAGAAATTATATAGAAGTAAAAGAAGAAGAAAGAACTTATACTATATAGAATCTATAAACTGTTTAGGGAGGGAAAGGTTCATGAACAACCAACACTACCTACAGGAACTTTTAAACCAGAAAAGAACAGAGCTGGTGGAAAAGTACACTGGAGATGAGCTTGAAGAAAGGGTTTATGATCTTTCAGAAAACATCTTCAATGCCTGACTGAAGAATATTTTGAGATGAGGAATCCTATTTCTCTAGATAACGTTCTTCATTGCAAAGAATATATATGTAATCTATTCAGTCAGAGACAGAGATTATCACTACCAAAAACTTCACAAGTGATTCTGAGAATCATAGCCTGGGTATTCAAAATTCGGCGGAGTTTTTCTTATTTGGCTGTCAGCCTACAAAGATCAAGTCATTCACCCTGCTCTATTCTTAACAGCAGAGAATGAAATCCAGACAAAAAGCAGCCTTCTCCATGAGACACAGTTTGCCTCCTTACAATGGGAAATATCTTATTTTTTGCCTAAATAAGGATCAGCAAGGACCTCGAGATCTACATGCCAGCAAGCAGCTTGTTTAATTAGACTTTTCTTCTGAATATCCTTCTGCATTAGTATCCAGAAAACTTAGCAGACAGTGTTTTTCACTACTGGTACTCTCCCCATCTGTCCTTGTGAACAGGATATCCGTATAGGAAAAGAATTTGCAAGGCTGAAGCCAGAGAGGAGCCTGCTTGGAGATGATTATATTGGCAATTGTGGACGAAGGAGAGGTGTACGTCCCTTCTATAGGGTGAGAGTTATCTGCTGTTTGCTCAGTGACAGTTTGATTGACTGATTTTATTTCTCTTTTGGTAGTGTTTGGTGCAAGTTCTGGGCAGCGTTTCTAATATCACATGGTCACAGGTTGGTGATTTTCCCCCTTGAGTTTCATTTCTTGTGCCTAGAGGCCACAATCTGGGGGTGAGTTAAATTACAAAACAGCTGAGAAACAGGATGAAACCTCCTCTGTTCTACTTTCTGTCTGGATGCTTTTGTTGGGACGCACACAGTGTTGGTTTTTTTATTACTGGCAGCAGTGATAACAGCAACTGCATAGACCACCATTCCTGCCTGCCAGGGGCTCCCTGCGAACACAGGTGTCGTATTTCCCACTCTCACTCTCACGTTCTGTCCCTTGCTCATCACTGCTCAAGACGTCAGTGATAACCCTGCATTTTTCAGAGCCTGCTGGATGAAGGACACCACCTTTGTCTATGCATCTGCCACCTTCCCCCTCCAGCCTTGGAGATAAGTGCAGCTGAGTAGCTCTCGCTGTCAGTCCCTGGAGTTATCAGGCTCAGAGACAGTGCTTCCTTAGGAAAGGACTTCTGTCTGGAAACCCTCCCTTTGATATGCCTATTGATGCACATCTTCCATGAGCTTCAGAGGGCGATTCAAGAGGAGTTGATTTGGTTTAGATTTCCATGGTTCTGCAGGGACTTCAGTTGTTTGGTTTTTATTTTATCAGAATGTAAAGCAAACAAAAGGGGGGCAACTTTAACTGTAGCCATTGCATGTGATGAGTTTTTGCACTTTATTATTTTTACGTGAAAAGTTCATATTCAACTAACTCCTCTGTCAACAGACACTCCAAGCCTTTAAATAACAATGCAACAATATATCCGGGTTCAAGAGTGCTTGTCTCTTTTTATTTAGAAGCTGAAGAGGTTGTTACATTGCACAGTGTACCAGGGCATGTCACATCGTACTGCGTGACATCATTTGACCTAACCTCATAGAAGCTGAGTGGCATTATCCATGAGCCAGCACAAAAGAATTGTATGGGATATTCTGAGCAGTGCAGGAGTCACTTGTCCGGTAAGTATTAAAATAAGTATACGATAGACAATAGGGTAGCGATTTTGCCAATTGCTACTCACCAATTGCTTTGAAACCAACTCTACAGTCTGCCATGTCATTCCTCCTTCATCACAGGTGAAAGAAAACCTGATATAATCTGTAACAAACAAGCTATTCCTAGGCAAGACAAAGGGAAAGCCTTTTTGTTCATGAAAGTATTTCTGACACTACCTTGAAATTCTCTGAGCTGGGTAATCCAGAGGTGGGAATGGTCTTTGGTAACACCTAATTGATACGGTTTTGCTGAACTGCAGTTTAAGCTTTATCCTATGTATTTTCTCCTGGGGCCAACACATGTCTTTTATGCTTTTTTTTTCCAATTTAATATTTATTTCTGGTGCTAGACATATGATAGCACTTCCATGAAAAAGCTCATACAATGGTTATGGAAACAATGAAAGAGCCCAGAAATATTGCCTACAATGGGATGAGCCCCGCTTACGCTGGAAATATTGGTCTCAGCTAAGTGAAGGTCTCTGTTGTGAAGCAGAAAATTCCTGCAGGACATCATGCCACACAGCACCCAGGTGCTGACAATCCCCACCATGTGTGCCTCCATATCCAGGTCCCTCTGTTCTTTGCTAGACTCATGGAAAGTGATGCAGAAACAAGCTTGGGGGAATACAGGAAGCCACGCACCTTCCTTTCCCCACACACTCCCCAAACATCTTCCTAGCTCACACACCTTTTCTTCCTTTAATGTCATGGTACACTCACACAAATAAAGAGACTCATTCTCATTTGCCTAGAGACTTTTCCTAGGCTCTCCAACTCAAGGCCAAGCTGTTGTCTATTTCAAACAATTTAAAACCAAATCCACTTTGATGGACTATGGGTTTTGGTTCAAACTGTGAGACATCTTGGATAAAAATTTGCGCTTCCATATCTACCATGTACCATACCTTTCCACAGTTTACTAATGAAATAACTATATATATATGTATATAAAGTTTTAGGAACGGACAACAGACATGCTATTATGGCAGGATTCGATACTGAACCATGTAAGCAGACACCAGTACAGCAGCTTCGGACAATTTTCTAGTGAGCAGTGCAGGCAACAGATCTGCTGGACATCTTCATGTTTTCATCTATTTGGACCTGGGCCATTTGGTTCAGGTAGCCTTGTTAAAAAGGGATTTGCAGGTCTTTGCGGTGTTACAGCCCTGCCAAGCTGGAAGCTATAGACAAGGTCAGTGTCTAGGACTCTCTTGTATTAAATGAGCAAGTAAGCTTATATGCATTGCAGATTCCCTGCCCATGAGATCTCTTGTCTGAAGCAATCTGCTGAAAGGTGATAGGGTTGAAGTGTAGGCTAGACAACATGCATATGGCAGAGGGTTTGTAATATTCTAAATAGCATCCACTGTGTTTTCCTGGGTCAACATACAAAGGGTGTTGGTAAATCAATAGTTTAATCCAAGTGTGACAAGACAATTTATCAAACCTCTTAAAAAATTGCTTCTGTGCAAGACAAAGCAGCGTTACTGGCAGAAGCTGTTTTACACCACAGGGCATAACGCAGTTACAGCCAGTGAGAGGTGCCTACCAACCTTGTCTTTCTGTGCTGAGAGGGGGACAAGCTGGGCCACCCTACTGTTTGTGCTTGGGAAACACTATTAGGCACACAGTGACATCTTGCATTATAATATTATAACAAAGAAGGGGTGGAAACAATGGCTGTGTGTTCAGCCTTAATTACATGGGGGAATTTGTTTTGCTTTTCGTTGAAGAACAGGAGCAATTGCTCCCTGGGCATTATAAAGACACAACTCACAGATCTGAAAGACTTCATCTCTTTCAAAGGCATGGTAGGGATGCTGCTGCAAGAAAAGGGAAGGATATCACTGTGTTACTGTGACACCTACATCAGGGAATAAAAGAATGGGGCACTTGCATTTCGCCATTTGATAACTTTGTGTGAACCAAGAGCAGCATTCACAAAGCCTGGGTTCCTCCAGTTCAGTCCTGAGCTCTGTATTCAGACATTAAATTCCCTCCGCTTCTGGAATCAAAGGGAACAATAGGTACATGCACAAATTAGCAAATGCGTGTGATCACAAGCATAAGACCGGCAGGTTTGAAAGGTTCAGGCTGAGACTTTGCAGGCATACATCTCCACATATCAAAGAGAGGTGCCCTTCTAAATTCACGGATTCAAAAATGCGCTCAGAGCCCCCATCAGGATACATATATTAAACGTAAAAATTCTTTGACCTCAGGTCTGAATAAAGCAAACTAAATTAAAGCCAAAGGAAAAGATCAGTAGGGGAAAAAAATCCCTTATCCCTTTCAAAAATATGTATAGTCAGATAGAAGCCAAAGCTTTTATTCTGAAAAAAGTGTATGTGTTATTTTTAAAGAATTCTTGAAAACAGTTTTGTGTGTATCAAAAAGGGGTTATACCTCGTGCTCATAAAGAATATTCTTATTATAAAACAGCTGTTATAAACATAGAACACCGAGAAAAGTTTTTTGTAAGACCATTAAAGCCTAACAGCTACTTTAAACCCACGTATAATTGCTCACAGGATAAGAGCCTCTATTCATATTACTCAAATACCTGCCTCAGCTGGAGACAGTGAAAAGAGTACAGTGTGCAACAAGACTGAGTGAATGAGCTCTAACCTTTCCTCACTAAAGCAAAGCAAAAGATACCAGGCTTGTTTTACTCTGTGGATAATGAACACAGTTCAATCTCTCATTCAGTTACCTTCCTCATAGTCCAGGCTATGTGTCATTGTGCAAAAGCTGGGGTTTTTATTATTTTTAGTGGGTTTTTTTCATTTTTTTTCCTCAGAGAGAATTATGGATGAGAAGGCAGGAATTCCATCTAGGAGAATGCCTTGCCCATCTCCTCCCGGTTCAGCTTTTTAGCAGCACAAAGCTGTAGCTATTTCAGCATCCTTTACTGAGATCAGCTGGTGTTAATGCACTTTCTCAGAGCATACTCAAATACCTGTGTCTGTGCTGTAGGACAGGTATGCCCCACCATGTTCCCCAGAAGAGGTCACCAACCTTCTGGAGGGTATCGCAGTTTTTTCCCTGCTTATGCCCTGAATTTCCTTCCAAAGGAAAATGGAGTGTGTGAGTGGAGGCTGAGCAGCACAGCGCCCCAGAGCATCCCTGCAAACACTGCAGAGCACGTGTACCTGAAGGAGAGATGCAGTTGCTTTTTACCACGGTTACTATGTAAAATTTTCTAGCTGGTTAAATCCTAACAAGACAGTACATAAAAGTTCATAATCATGAGTCAATACAGAGTGATTAGGAAAAAAAAAATCCAGGATGCAAAAAGAAAATACCTTGCCTTAATTTTTTCACTGAAACTGAAACACCCCGTGTACTCAATTGTGATCAGTGGGATTCTATACAGCTCAGGGAAATGGCAGCAAAGTCTTAGTCTTGGTGAAAAGGTTATTAAGGGCTTTAAAAACAGATGTTTCTTGATGCATGTTAAGTTTTTCCTCTTCCTTTTAGCTCTGACTTGCAAGGAAGTAGCCTCCTATTTATTTCGCAATCAAGTAATTCCAGTTGGAAATAAATTTCTTTTCCCCGTTGTTTCCTAAACTGCACAATTCAGATTGGAGCAGGGGTCAGCTGATGATCACTTGCATGCTTTTACATATTTCCTCTAGAAAACTAATCCAGTATTCATGGATATTCACACAGCACTGTGGAATACCATGCAAGAATTGTACTTTTCTGAAAACAAGGACAGATATATTCAGTAGTTTATTTTGTACATGTTACATATGTTGTATATACACCACGTTAAAAAAACATCATTCCCCAACATCCTCCCCTCGGAGACGTTTCTGTTAGGAAAAAGCTTTATAGGTAATTTCTGATTGTTTCTTAGTGAACCTAAATATTTAAGTTTGGCTATACTGCATTTAGCATTCATTGTCTTTGGGGAAGTGAAGAAAGAACTCAAATTGAAAGCACCAAGAAATGAAAATACTTTTTGTAATTCCTAGTGCATTCAAATATCATGGAGCAAGTCTTCGAATAGGCAGGTATCAGATTCTCATCCCAGTGGTGAAAATGGGAACCAAAAAATAGGCAGGAGAAAAACAGAAAAAATAAATGGAAAGATGGTGTGAGCAGATAAAAGGTAGATGGGGAGAGAAGGAAAACTTGTGACAACAGGGGAACATCCTGTGAAATGACATGTAGAATTTTACATGCTGGCCTCAGAGACGAGCACATCTCGAGATGGTTCCTGGGGTACAATTCTTCTCCACCTCCCTGCTACCACAGTCACCTGATAACGTGGTAAGTGGAAGAGTCAATACCTGTCATTTTTATTTAGTAGTTTTCCAACTCAGTTTGTATGCAGCTGCATCAAAGAACAAAGCCTCTGTGAAGGACATCACTGCAGAAGGGCAGACGGGACTTTTTGAGGGCCTAATTTTATTTACTTTAACTCTCCATTTTTTAGCAATATTTTCCACCGCCTGAGTAAGGTTTCCTAAGAAGCCTGAAAGTTTTACACACAGCTGCTAATGCTGCTGAATGGCCAATGGAAACAGCCCCAGCCACATAAAGATATCTTATTCTTGACTAGGAGGTTGTCGGAGAGGAAGCCACCAAGGTAAACCATTCTGTTATTTCACCCTGAGCAACATAATCTAGTGGGTGGCATCCCATGACAGGGGGGTTGGATCTTTAAGGTCCTTTCCAACCCAAACCATAATATGATGCTTCTATGATGACTCCTAAGATAAAGGGCTGCACTTTCAGAATGGTAGAACAAGTGCAAAACTCCATCAGTAATGACACTTTCAAGAGTGTGTGAAACAGCAAAGAGAAGAACAGGAGGCAGAACACACAGTGATCTGTTTCCCTCTAATAGCTATGGAGCAATAGCTCTTTCTTTTAAGGAATACAATAATTTCTGAGAGTATTTTTCGCTCACAAGTTTGCAGTAACCATAAGTGGAAATTCACTGATTTTTTCACTGAGTTTGTTAAGCAGTACAGATTTTTTCCTTTCCCTGAGTCCTAAATAGGATGCATAGTTTCAGCTCCCATGCATTCCAGCTCTAGAAGCAGTTACTCTAATCATGGGATGTGCTAGAAGCCAAGGTCATCAGCAGTGATGGTCTTTGTGTCTTTGCACAAAGCCTTTGTCTTTGCACTCCCTCACATGCGTCCCTCCGGCTCCTGCAGCTTCCTTTCCTGGCAGCAGCTGCTCCTGCTCTTCATGCCGCTTTTAAAAGCAGTAAGGAATGGGAAAGTGAGGGAAGCATGAGTGAACAGCAGCAGCACAATCTTGCAAATGAACCATCACAACATGTCCAGCTATCATGTTCTGTGTAGCTCCATGTTTGGTACACATCTAACAAATAAACTGGCAAAAACCTAAAACACCTAGGAACTCCTACATCAAATTCACTTGAAATGAGCAAAGGTTATTGGAGGGATGCACAGAGAGGTAAACAGATGGAACACGGTCCTGTACATTCTGTATGTGTATGTACAAACATGCATAAACCCAGTGCTATTGTGGAGATGTTGAAAGGTACTGTCTTGGTTTAACACGTTCAGCTGGGCAGTCCCAAGTCCAGCTTCCCACATACTTCGGTGTGACAGCTTGATCGACACCAACATTTCCTTTAGAGGCATCTCAGCATCCTGTGCAGTTCTTGTCTTCCTAGCTCACCCTAGGAAAGGGAGCACAAGACATGGCAGGTTTATCTCCAGTAGGCTACAGCTTCCCCACCCCCCAAATTAACCTCATCACGGACTCTCCAAATGGATTGAGGGCAATCTGAAGTGGTGCTGACCTGAAATCTGCAGTTTCTGCCAGTAATGATTTGCCCCCCTCTGCTAGTCACAGTTCATGCTTCACCTCTGAGGAGGAGGAGGAGGTGTTAGAGATCAGGCTGCTGAATAAGATAGGATCTAAGTCTGGACTTTCTTCAGCACAAATAGTGTAGTCTGTGGAATTTCCAGGTTCTCTACACAAACTCCTCAAGTCTTTCAAATAAGTGCTCCTCTAAGATACAGTTTTGCTTAGGCTGTGCAAATACACACACGAGAGTGAGTGGGGAGAAAGGACCATCTCCATGAGAGTTAAAGCTGTGCTGCCAAGATCCTTAAAGTTATGGCTTAACATCCTGAAAAGTATCAAGATGGTGGCTTGGTAACACTTAGGATAAAACGGGACCTACACCGTTCATTGTGCAGCACTTCTCACTTAAACCAAACTGCCTTTTAGCAGCACATTGCCTCCCAAGAGCCCGTGCCTCCAGGGATGCCCTTCAGCATTGTGGGAATTCTAGCCCAAACAGGAAACTAGTCCCTTGTGGCAAAAGTGGAAACATAATGCTCCCCATCTTCAGCTTCACCATACCATGGTCAGAAAATATGTTTTTCTGGTGACCCAGTGTGGTTTGGTTCTGTTTAATTGATCTCTCAGTTTGTTTTGTGGTTTCATGATGATACAAAAAAATGCCCCAAAAACACTTTCCTGAGAAAATTCTTTTGGACTTTTAATTCCAAAAAAACCCTCAATTTCTCCCCCCTTTTGTTTGTCCTCAATTTTCAACAATCACAAATACTAATATCAGAATTTTTTTGGTGGGTTATAAATTCCTGGGTTTTTTCCTGCAGCTCTAACTACCTGTAACATTTTCTTGCTATCTTCCCATCTAATTGCCTTTCTGTAATTAAATATAACATTTTTCCCACGTGAATGATCACTAGGACCTTATCCCAGATCCCCAAATCCCATAGTAAAGATCTGTTCTCTACGAGCTGACACAACAGTAGTCAATTCATTGAGCACAGACAGACACATCTTTTCCATGAAAGCATTTAGCATCTTTGCTAAAACTGTCTCACTAGCAATTTCAGCTAATAAGAAAATGAAGTTAGTGCAAAGCTCCTGAAAATAAATTCTGCAGAAGACATCCCTCTGCTTTAATAGAGATTGAATGCAGTCCATTTCTCTTTCCCTGTGTCCCAAACAACATATCAAAACAACACTCAGCAAGTGAGCTACATTTCACAACACCCTTGCATCATAGGTGGACTTGGCAGCATAAATGCACTAGAGAGAGGAAAGTTGGTTGTTTGGGGCTTGGGGTTTTGTTCTTTTCTGTCCAGCCTATTTTCTCCCAGTACTTTAGGATTGCCCAAGATTACTCCATTATCTCACTTGGGTGTCCAGTGGCTGTTAACCCTCTACATTGCCAAAGTGCCAACACCTGCCCCTTGAATTCAGGTTGCAGAAGTGCTGGGAAGCACTGCTGTTAATTCCTGGCATATCCCACCTAAGTTAGACTCAAACACCATGAAATAACAGGTGGGAGAGAGGGAGACAGGTGCTTTTAAAAACAGGCATTCCAAGTTCTGTTTAACCGAGCTAGGGGGAAAGAGCTGGAGATATCACCTGGAGTGGCTCATCTATTTATCTGCTTGGTGACTTTCCTCCATTTTTCAGTTTGCTTAATGGTTTCAAAACTACTATTTTCTCAAGTGCAGTGGTGGTTAAATAGAATATGGGAAATGTTATTTAACTTGAAATTTTCTCTTCGAATGGTGTGGCGTCCTTAATGTGGGTCTTTCTACATTCCTCCTGTGCTCTTTGGTAGGAGTAACTGCAGGCCAGGTATCAGCACGTTTGGTGTGGCTCATGGGGATACATCTCAGAAAATTTGGCCCATAAAACTCCTTCTCAGATTTCTCAACTTCTCTGCCCAAGAATATTAGAAATGTGACACTTGAAATCCGTTTTCCCGAAACATTTGGTCTCGTCAAGTGCCTTCACACAATGTATGTGGCAGGCAGATGCAACGGGGACACAAACATGGCTGAGACAAATGCTCACCCATTCGGCAGAGGACGTGTGGATTTTTTTCTTGTTTACTGCTGCTAGACAGCTCCATATACTGCTGGTAATGACTGTATCTGGGTTTTTTGTTTGTGTGCTTACACCTTACCCAGTAGCTTTGTTCATGGAAATAAAAATATTCTGAACAGCTTGGAAAACTTCCTTTGCTTTAACTTGAAAAGGCTGAATTCAGTTCCCAAGGACCTCAGTGGGAGTTGGATTAAGCTCTGTGGCAAAATCCTTTGCCTCTTACCATGCTGCCACTGCAGCAGGTGCTGAATTTCCTTTTACCGATTGGTTAATTTATCCTTTCGTGATTGCAATGTACCAAAAAGTCCTTTATTTCTTCCCAGGTGTAGGGTTTTACTGAGCTTCTGCAACTGAAGAGACCCAGACCTTCTGCTCCTTCTACAGTCTCTAGCCATTTCAGAGCCCCAAAGCTTCAGCCTCCACAGGAGGCTGTGCTAAAGAGTTCTCTGTGCCAATCAAGGAGATTTGCGGTATTTCTCACTCGTTTTTTCGCATACTCCATCTCCGGAGTGTGTTTATTCTTCCTTATAACTATCTTGCCTGTCCAAATCATAGCTCTGGGTAGAACTGCAAACAAGGACGGGCACGTCCTCTTACAGCCCAAGGGGGAAGAGGAGGGACAAGGACTTTACAGGTAAGGTTTTTGTTTGAAATCTAAAAAATAAATGGTGTGTTTACCTTAGCGAGCATCCATTTACCATTTGATAAACAGGTACAGTTATCCCTAGGACATCAGGTTAGTAGACATAGCTTAAAAAGAAAAAGAAATATGGTACTTCTTCCTTCATAAGGAGCTCTGCCAGTCTTTGTTTTTCCTGTCTTCCTTTGCTTCTCTTCAAACCCATTAGTTTGATGTCTTTGAAGATCTTTTTAAAAACAGTCTTCTATTTCAAAAAAACGTGTCAAATTGAGAAGGAGGTAAAGCAACAGGGCTGCCCAGAAATAGAGCACTGTTTCTACAGAAATAACTCTGATTGATGAATATAAATTTATGAATCATAAATCACCAAATAAAAATCCTGTAAGATAATTAGAATGCCAAGGGATGGCAGCTCATCTGCTGAATTTAATAATTACATTTAAGGGCCCCAATGTTCATTGGAAAGATAATCTTCACACGCTACATGGTGGTGTTCCATAAGACATCCAAGTCAAATTTGCTTGTGTTTGTTATTCTTTTCAGAACATGTTGGTTAATTTAACTCTTGTTTGATATGTGCTGAAGCACCTGAAGTGCCTTCAGGCACTCCAAAGATTTCTACCCTCTGATAATAAGACATGAGAGAAAGCATAATGATATTTACAAATTGTGAAAGATAGAGGTGTCTAATCACACCCAGACTTTGTTACTAAACGGATTTTGATATGGTTACTCTGGATTTATGCCTTTATTGGTTAAAAAAGAAAGCCATAACTTTCAGACAAACTTGCCATCAAAAATGGCAATATTACTGTGAGCAGAGCAGTTAGAATCTGTATTTTGGGTTTGCTCTGTTTTACAATACCTTTAATGAACAGCATTTAACCACAGGCAGCTGTAGATCTAGTCCTATAAACCATGCCAAAATAATTAAAAGAAACAAGAAAAATGCACATGTTCCCAAGTTTTGTCATTTTCCCACCACTGGAGAAAGGATTTTTAAAACAAGCCGTCCATAATCTTTTGAATGTTCAAATACAGGGCTGAAACAGAAGCTGTAAGCAGTCACCATGCCTCAAAATAAAGTGAAAATTTTCCATTCAAATTGAAAGAAAAAAAAAAAAAACAAATAGGAAAGGCAATTTCCTTCTCTGTTTCTGTAAATTAATTTTAGAGATGGGCACCAGCCATAAAACTCAGATTCAGACATAAACCTGGGAGCATGTGGCTCAAAATGGGGCTGGGTAATGCATCCAGACCATCACAGTTGCTGGCAAAACGGTAATAACTGGTTAGTTAGCAAAGTCCCCTATCTCACAGTATATTTCCTGATACGCTACATCATCTTATATCCTGCGTTGGTGCACCACAGATGTAACACCTGAGGACCCTGTGACAGGTTTTTTTGGGTTTTTTTTTTAACGAGTTCATAGCTAGGATAAAAATATTCACTAAAAAATTTGAGCCTCATTTATGGAATCTCCTACAAATCCATCTCACTTAGTGAAAGACAAATTCAAATTAAAAATCCAGCAAGAAAGGATATTTAAATACAGCAACTCACTTAAAATATGACCCAAAACCCAGTCTTCATGTTCACCAGTTCCCGACAATCCAGTTTTGTCTGGGACTAAAACCAGAAGCAGACAAATATATAAATACATGAGCTTTTACAGAATGCATTCATAATGGACAAAAAGGACAACATGAAATGGATATAGTAACATTTTTCATTTTAGGAAAAAGGAGTTTTTTTTAAGATTATCACTCAGCTAATCTAATGTGTTGCCAATATTTGTTATTTGATACCAAGGAAATAAAAAGACTCAATAAAGCAACTTGGATGATGACAAGTAAGAGGGAGCGAGGTCCTAGACACCCATATTGCCTCCTAAATCATAACAGTTCCTACATTGTTTAAAATATAAATCACACAAAGTGGTCAAATCCAGCCTTAATTCTCAGTCTAATGATTACATTGGTCGATTTCCAAGACCACAGCTAAAGGCCATGAGAACTTTCTAAATATTTTCCCAGCCATATGCATATTGTCCCAAGCATTAGAAAAAACAAAAAGGCAAGTAACCAAGAAAGAAAAAGATCAGAAACCATACAGAAAGCACAATCGTGAAATAAAACATTCAACAGGGAGTTACTGCTCTGCCAGCGAGGTTTGAAATTACCAGGAGACATGAAGATTTTGATTCAGCACCCCACTGGATTTTCACGATCATTTTGGAAGGTGGAAGGGACCACATACAGTACTTTGGACGTCTTTACTACGGGTTTGAGGAGTTTCAGGTTTCTTTCTTTCTTTTTTTTCTCCTCTTTTTCTCGTGTGAAACAGATTGTTCATAGAAAATTATTTCAAGAGCTTTCCCTTCACTTTCCTGTGCAGAGCTACAACAGAGTGCTATTAGCATCTGGTTCTGCATATGCCTAGAAGCTCATTCATTTCAAGCCACTTTCAGAATCAGGGCCTTGACATGTGATAATTCCCTACAAACTCTGATATGTATGGAGGTTTTTTCTTAAGATGTACTCAAAATTTCAAAATACTCCAAACTCCCTGCAAGTCTCCTCTCAGGAGACTAACCTTCTGGGGACTCATTTCTCATAGCGTTTCAGTGAAGAAGCAGCCTGACAAATACTTACTATGATGAAAAAAACTTGAAAGACATCAAAATAAAAATATGAATACAAATTTGCAAGCTGTATTAGTCATAACTAACCAGTCAGGAGAAGTAGCAGCGTATAAAAATCTGCTATGTACAAAGTATTGAATATTTTAGCAATTCTTCGGGAAGGTACTGAACTTTCCTTGCAATTAATTATTCATCCATGAAACTTTCCTTATTTCCTCCTCAAATTACTGCAGAACTTTCTTCTCCTCAGTGAGATCAGGAGTGTAATCACATGCATGTATACAGTACACAGACAAAAACACGTACCCATAAAAAAAGCCTCATCAGATACCACCCCCAACTTTCCCCAGTTGTACATTTGATGCTTGCTGGTGCCATTAAGCAAACACAAAACAACAGCAAGCGCATTCTGTTGAAATGTTTAGCTAAATGGAACCAAAACAGTCACAGTTCACAATTTCATAAATACATTAATTAGAAGTGTCTCCAAATAGCATGTGATTTTGAATTATTAACATAAAACACTGCATTATAAATGACTGCAAATTGCATTCCTTAGTGCTCTCCATGCTTAATTTATTATGCCGTAGGAAAATTTGCAAATTACTTCACTGTTTTATATTTAATGGATAGTTTTATATGTATATTGTTTCATTAAGATAAAATTAAACCACTGTGTACGTATTATATGCCTTTCCAGTGACATAAATGTCACTAGAGACCCTCCAACTTTGTCAGAAGGGGAGCGTGCTTTCTGTCATCTCCCGGATTTAATAAAGCAGAGAAGAGAAGTTTTGAGTTTCTGCCCTTTCCGTGCCCATCCATAATCTCTTCTTCTAGACAGCCCATTTCCGAAGTTTGCAGATGGCACTGCTGAAAAGTTTCCTGCATTTTGAAAGTATGGAAGGGGGGTAGTGGAGAAGCCAGGGCTGCTCTGTGGTTTGAAAGCAAAGGAGTTTTTCCAGCAGTGGCCTCTGCTTGCTAGGGCAATGCAGGTGCCATGCCACCTGCGCTTTGTGGGTGAAAACGGAGGTGGCAAGCCAGGTGGGCCTCCTGCCCCGAACCCCACAAGCACAGACACCTCTGGGAAACCACTTCAGTCTCCCAGGAAGAGGAAAAAACAGCTAGCATGGGCTAGCTTGCTACACTGCTAAGGTTTTCACTGTCACATCTTGCTGCAGTAGGGAAAGGATGGAAATAACACATATTAGGAAATCCTGGTGAGGCTAGGTGGGGATATGTGCCTGGAGAAACACTGAGGAGGGAAGGTGAAGGACACCGTATATGAAAGGAAAATTCATTAAGTATGTAAATACGAAGACATCCATCTTTGACAACTTCTTTGCATGCTGTCTGTTCTTAGCCATTTGTCTTCCCTATTTGTAAATTCCTCAGAAGAGGAACTGCCTCTAACCATGCGCTTGTTGAGTGCCTGTTACAATGGGGACTCAACTTCCCTGAAAACCTGAAATGCAAATAGACCGTAAATAATAGATATTATTTATTATACATAAATAAATAACATTGGGCCATGAAGATGCATTCTAGATGTGTTTAAAAAGGCTGTCCAATTCCCTGTTTTCTGAGATCTAATAACATTCCTTTGGTGGATGTGATAGATATTTCTTTGAACTCACTTCCAGGCCTTTTTAAAAGATAGCAAAGGTACTGGTTACCTGAGTGCATGGATTCAGTGTAGTTTTCAGAGGTGCTTTTGTTTAATAAAAATATAGCACAATAAAATATTGCAGTATGGGTAGGAGGTGGAGAGATGGCCTATTTGGGAAAGCTATAAATTCTGCTGTGAGCTGAAATTGTATTAATGAAATTGAAACTACAAGAAGATGCATGCGAGAGAGAGAGACAGCCCTCTGAGCTATTCTTTTCAAGTAATGAAGATGAGACTCTGTCAGAGATTGAGGTGTCAAAACTGGAAGTGCTGGAACAAATTCACAAATTAAAGAGCAACAAGTCACCATGACCAGATGGCATACATCTGAGAGCTCTGAAGGAACTTAAGAATTAAGTGGTTGAGCTGCTAACAGAAAAATATGCAGCCTTTCATTAAACTGCTACCATGCCAGAGGACAGGAGGTAACAAATACCTCGTCTCACAGAATCTGGAAGGTGTGTTCCTGCAAGCTTGATTAAAGCTGCACATTGCTTTTCTCTTTTAATCATCCTGACTACAAAATGAAGTTGGGCACGTCCAGCAAAAAGAGCTGCCCTCAGCCGACGGGAGCCCCTGGTGAAAGCCAGCACAAGCATTTTGCTGACTCAGCATACATTGCTGACCATTAACCTGGATATGGCTGGGGGGCCTTGCGAGGATTGACTTCAGTGATAATTAAAAACCAACTGCCCTAATTACCCCCTGCCTTCTTAAACAGCATTTAGATTCCACAAGTCCCTCTCCCTGGCAGTATTTTCCGGATAGCTTAACTCTTTCCTGGGCACATTTATGACAGTGATGAGAGGACAAAGCTATCACCTTACCAATCCAGGAATATCCTTCTGGTCTTAACTTCCGCTTCCATTTCCTCATGATCCAGATAAAAAGCTCTTTGGGGTAGCATTCAGAGGAGAAAGCACACAGAGGAAAAATAATAGTTCAAGATCTACCTGTGCAGCAGGTGCCATGTACTTGCATCGTTGTGTAGATTTTAAGGTGTGTGTTTGATCACCTCGCGCTGCAGAGCACAGCTGCTGTGCTGCTCCTCGGTGTGCACACCAGCACAGAGCCCAGCTGATGCACAGGCAGCCGTGCAGACTTGGCCCCACAGCCTCAGGTACACCCCACATCCACAGGTCATCGGTGCAGGACATCAGCAGAGCACCCCTGCCTTTTCCTGCCAGGTGTGCACGCAGACGGATCTCGCCTCCCCAAAGGCAAGGCTGGGAGGTGCAGAGATCTCTGACTGCATCTTCTGGGTGTTACAGACCAGAGAGTTTTTGCGTTATTATGCTCACATCAGATTGACTACAGTATATCTTCCTGCTAGGTGCTTAGCCTGTGACAGACAATATCAAGATTTAGGAAAGTCATCTGTACCAGTGAAGGTCTCTACTAGTCACTGGTACTATTAAAAATATGTCTCTCTTCCAGAGGGAATACACTTGACCTTCATGTCCAGCCACTTTTTGTGTTCTTACAGTTAATGAAGGCCCTCGGGAAGCAAGTTATCACTTTGAAGATTACAAATAGATTTCAAACGATCAAAACAGGAGCTGTGGGAGAACAGCTTAGCCGTCCCCAAAAAAACATGTTGAGATTTAAAAAACCAAAAATACAGAAAAAAAGAAGATGGGGTTCTTCCGCAGCAGAACCCATGCCTTGTAAAAACGAAAGCTTTCATGTGTGACAACTAGAGACTCTCCTACCATTTCAAAATATTCAGAATTGGAGGACTTTTATCTAGGATGCACAGAAAAGGAGGGAGAATATCTGCTTGAGAATAACCAGACACTTGGTGCTTCAGACACATATTTCCAACCTGTAAGAGTGAGACTTACATCACTACTTCTAGTGAACACCCCAATATATTATTCAGGGTGAAAGAAGCTCTTTTTCTAGTTTGGATAAGAAGTTGAAAATAAAACATACACACATGCAGGAGGTTTGAGTTCTAAAAAGTATTTTTTCCCACAAATCAAACACTATGTAAGAGGAAACTTCTGGCCATGAGCACTCTTGCTGGTTTAGGGGCATCCTGAAACCATTTCTCTTGCAGCAGAGGACAGCTGTAAAGCAGACTTTGAGAATCTCTGATTCAGATGCATGGGCTGGGGCCCAGCTCTTACCTTGTCAGTATTGTTCAGCCTGGCAGTCAGACTGGAGGAACCAATATTTGAGGACTCCTTGCTGAATGCAGGAGCTTGAAGTGTGGGGTTTTTTTTTCTCTGAAGTGGGCCGTCTAGAGAGCACACCCTTATCTTCCACAGATACAACAGAGAAGTGTTGGTTACATCAACTGTACACTATAACAACTTTGGGATTATGATGCTTTGTAACCCTGGATCATATCTGTCTAGAGTTGATGATACATTGGCGCAAAGAAGGAGGAGGGCTGCTGCTGTCTTCTGACAACAGCTGACAAACCTGCTTTCTTCTTCCTACACATATATACTCATATTTGAAAGGAAAACATGGACATTTCTTCAGGGAAAAAAAAAAAATAACAACGAGCTGTTTAAACTGTGGCTTAATTTCTTGGTATTCTTAAAATACACCTCTGTGGGTAAGCAGCAGGGTATGAGAAGAAGTCCAAATCCCACTAGGAGCAGGTTGGGTGGGCTGGAGAAGACCATCGTCTTTCGTGTTTTCTCCCTCTGGTGGATCTGCTGGAGAAGATGGCCTACTTTTCCTGATATCTCAGAAGTCCTTATTTTTCTTTCACTATTACCAAGGGGCCATTTCTCCCTCATCTTTACCTCAGTTTCCACCTTCAGAAAGGTAACGTTAAGCAGATAGATCAAAGTTCTCTGGATGGTCAAAGCCACTCAGTCTTCTCCCAGAATGGACAATCACAGGTTTTAGGTCACGATGGAAAGTCCCATCATGAGTGACTTTTGTATTTTCAAATCTGTTGGAGGAACCACAAACAGATGTTCTTTCAGAAATGTGGAAAACAGGATATGAGTGGGAGTCCTTGCTGGGACAAATGGTGGCAGTCCTGTGGATTCAGTAATGGCCATAGGCCTTACACTCAGCAGAAACCAATGGCTTAAAAATATCTAACCCTCCCAACATATTCCCTGTGCATTCCTTTCATGGCAGTCACTTCCTTATCCTAAATCGGGCAATAAATATGGACAAATTCACAACTTGTTCTAGTGACTTTTAACCTAGAAATGCAAGCTGCTTTTATGTTTTATCACAAATGAATTCCACGCATGATTATGAAAACCCAAGTTTTCCCATGCTCGAGTCAAATCAAGGCCTATGCCAACATTTTTGCAGTCCCTAGGCTGGAGTACTGCAACTTATTCTTCGTGAAGCCATCACTGGAAAACTCCACTTGGTTCAGAAAATAGATGTCCTTTAAATACTCTGCAGTGGTCACTGGCTGCTTTCAAACAAACGTGTGGTGCTGACCAAGACTGACAGATCCCTCCATGTCAGGGACCCTCTTCACAAAGAGACAGACATTTTCTTTATGTCCCATTGCAGCCACTGAGCTCTCTGGGCTTCCTGCAGACCTTGATGCTCCCTCAGGGGACAGTCCCAGCTAGTTGCCATCTCTCTGGCTGCATCTGCTGGATGTTTCATCGCCACTTCAGTCTCTACGCTCTTTTGGAACCACCAGAAGCTCAATTTGATAAGCTGCAAGTTGGCCTGGAAAACGCAACTGTTTTTCAAATCTCTAATTGGCCTTTGGCAAAATTTACCTCAGGCTATATTTTTTATGGCATCTTTACTGTTAGCATTATTTTCTTCTGGTTGAAATGATAGGCAGGCAGTCAGGCAAGTGTCACAAATGTAATGAAACTCTCAGAAAGCAGACAGATACTCAATGAAACTGAAATTATTTCTTTTGTGTAGCTAAAACAGACCCAAATAACAAAATCAAGTTGACCTTGAGTGAAAACCAAGCACGGTTTCTTGGCTCACAAGCTCAAGCAGCTTCAGGACTTTCATCTTTCCCTAACAGACCCAGAGACTGGTGAATGCAGAGTGTGGCCCCAAGCAGGCAGTATGGAAGTGGGTTTAGGAAAGCCAATGTAATCTGTGTGTTCTTACCACTGGGACAGCTCCTGCCTGCTGGAGTTAATGGAGGCAGCAGCTCTGGTATGGTGCCAGGCTTCTCCCCAACTCCCTATCCTTCTCAATCCAGCCAAAACTGTTCATCTGGAAATTTGGGGGTATGATGAGATCAGCCTAAAGCACTTCTCCAGCCAGTGCAAGAGAATTCCACAGCGGATGGACCAGCTTGCTTCTGTTTGACGTAGCACAGCACTTAGGGTAAGGTCATTAACTTTTCCAGGATGTAATTTCTTTCATTTTGTGGAAGTCTCAAGTCCCTGAGCTTTGCTCAAGACCTGGAATCTAATGTCTTTTTCTGTTTTCTCCCTGACAAGTCTCAGAGATATTAAAAATCAAAAGAAGACTCTAAGGAGCAAATAAAGTCTCTTTAAAGTACTGTTCCACTTTTGTGTTAACTCACAGAAGCTTTTTGCTCTCTCTGCCTGGCCCCAGTCAGATCTTGCATAAAAGGGAAAAAATGCACTTAAAAGTGCTGTTTTCTTTCCACTTCCCCCTGCGCCTCAAATCATTAGTCTTTCTGCATTTCTCTTTTATTCCCAGACTGGCTTGTGCCGAATCAGATTATAATACATTAAACCTCCAAGAAACACAAAGCTCTCCAAAGTGCTCTTTGGGGTCTCCATACATGTGTTCTCTTGCAATAATTACTGCCATCCCAGGGTCAGATCCTGTGTGCAGGTCCCACTCCGACACACAGCCTCACCTCCCTTCGCTGCAAAATGAATTCAGGACGGGGTTTGCCTGCACGTCGCCTCGGCTTTTGTGCGCAGAAGCAAGGGAAATGCCTTGTCCACAAGGATGCCCTGCCCTACTTTCCCAGGCTCAGTCCCTTTTTGCAGAAAGGGGTTTCTTCAGCTTCTTTGGAGAAACAGGGATGGTGATATTCCGACCAACTTCTCTGGACACATCCTAATTTCCTCTGCTAAGGACATAGCTGTCAAATCACGGTCCTGGCCTGATCAGCATCTATGCCACGGCTCCCCTGATTCCAGTGAGACCATGGCCCTCACACCTGTGGAGTCTTGAGTGATGACAGCCAGTGCTGGGAGCAGTTCAACAGCATTTGTGCTTTCAGAAGGAAACACCGTCCTTAGCTTGGCCTTTACTCTGAGCAGGAAGAAGGCTGTATAGGGACATCACTGCTGGAAAGAACAGCCTCATCCCAGGGCAGGACAAGTGCAAAGAGCTGAATATAAGGCTATTGCCAACTATATCGACATCAGTCAAAAAGCAAACAGAATTAAAACACAGTGAGGCACTACCCTGAGTGTGATTAGACTCATTAGTCACAGGTTATTGGAGAGCAGTGGCCCTGGTATTCCCAAGTAGTACTTCCCGCTCCCCATAGGAGGAACATAAGGAGCTCCAGGAAGGGCTCAAGGGTGCAAATAGCCCTCATCTGTGGTGGCCAGGGCTGCTTTATCATGTGGCTGCTAAAGCTCCTGAGACATCTGCTGCTGCGGAGGAAGTCAAGTGAAAGGAATGATCCACAGCCGTGGGTGAGCTCTGCAGCTGGAAGCACCTGGGGACCACTTCTGCCCACTCAACGTCATTATGGCTCAGAACACAGGAGCGTTTATGAATTTACAGCAAATGAGTCATTGCAAGTTCTGCAGAAAATTTATTACTGGGGAAAAAAAAAAAGATATCAACCTGAACACTTGACATCCAAAGAAACGTCAATGTGCTCTGAAGCCACGTAGCAGCTTTTTTTGGCCTCTGCAGGGGCAGAAGGCACCAAAATCCTTGGTATTATCAAAATTGGCATTGTGTTTTTCCATCAGGCCTTACACACAGAATAAACTTGTATGGAAAGGAAAATATTTTTCTTCAAGCCTCCACCACGGTCCCTCTCTTTCTTCTGGAGAAGTTGAGAATACACTTCTTCTGAGGGTGTAGGGAGAGCAACAGTGAACTAATAGGCACATGCTTCCACTACAGCTTTGTTAGAAAACTTGAATTCCCTTATGAAGTGCTACTCTCCTCCCAGTCCTGATCTCTTCCTCGGAAAAGAAGCCTGCTTTCACATTTTTGTGGTGGTGTAATAATGTGGGAATATGGGTCCACGATGGAAAGAGGTAAGGTTAAAATCCATTTCTACTCTTGCCCTAAGCAGGAAATGAGCAGATGCCTCCCAAAGTGAAAGCCCGGTTATCTAGCTTGCTGCAATGCCATGCCAATAAAGAAGACTTTCTTCTATTTAAAGAAGTAATATAATAAAATGTTGGTTCATTTCATTATAATAGCTAGGAAGGATTTGCTAGTTTCACAGCATAAATTTAGATTAATTTTTTAGATTTGACAACGTTATAAAAATTATATTGATTCTGAAATTATAATTTTAGATTGGTTCTGTCATTTTAGCCTATTAGCAGTCTTTAAATGAAGTGATCCAATGTTAAAATCAATCTTATCTTCCATTATGCACTTCCTGGTGCTAAAAAGTGAGATCGATTCTAATTAACTACACTGGTTCAGTCATTTGGGTAGTTTGTTCAGGGGGAAAAAAAAAGTTACTGCCCTAATATCACTAAACAATTTGTTATACATTTATGTACTGAATTTATATCCAAAATGAATGTCACTCCTATGGTGAAAACAGTATGGTTACAGCTCTCTGAAATATAGGATGGCAACATTAGCGCTACTGGTTTAGCCAGTGCAGCACATGAAATATTTTCAGGGTCCACTTGAGGTTTAAGAAGCAAAGCAGGGTCAGCAAAAAATACTTCCTCTGCAGCAGAGGCTGTAAATCTATATGTACATTCAAAGCGACTTGGAAAATGGCATTTCCAACATGCAGCTGTGGCTAAGAGGACAGGCTTAAATGCTGCTTAAGAGGCCACGATGGTGAAAATAATGCTGTGAAGCAAGCGGGTGTGATTTAAATTTGAATCAGCTCAAACTCACTTATTTCTTCCAGCGTTTCCTGGCTTCAGCTTGCACTGGGGAGACCTTGACACCCACCTTGCCCTGTGCCAGTCTCAGACTCCGTAGACCAGTAGCCTTCAAATGCACTCTGTAGATGTTGGTATAGGTGCAGGGCTGTGGGGGACCAGTATGCTGTGATCCTACACGAAATGAACCTGAAAGTCTGATGAACTCTTGGAGAGAAAAACAGAAGCCAGAGAGGTACTGATTTTGAAACAGACAGCAAAGGCTGACCTCTGGTAAAACTTGAGGGAATGTGTATGTCTCTTACAATTTTATTCCTTAGTATGCTTAAATCATTCTCTTAAGTAAAACACTATTACCCCAAGTACAAATCTGTTCATTTTCTCAGCTATAATGCCTGTGCCTGGAGTCTCTTCCAACTGGTTCCCCTCTTTTCTCTGCTACAGCTTTAAAGAAATGCAGCATGTACACCCTCACCACTAAATCAGCTTGTCTACCTGTCACATTCAGGGCAACTTGGAAATGGTCTGTAATTCAAGGGATGCTATGCTTGCTTTTCCAATCACTGCCACTTCATCCTTTTGTGTGGACCATCGTGCTGGGGAATGAGTCAAGAATAAGAGATGTGGGCCTGGCATCCTGCTGCAGGGTATTCCTTGACTTCCCTCCCTTTATAGGCCCTCTCGCATGCTTTGTTCCTGTTCTCCTAATGGCATCATCTTACTCAGAAGACAAAGTGCTGAAAAGAACTGTGAAAGGGTGCAGTAACTGTAAAATGTTTCACTTATTCATGGCTTTTTTGTTGTTTTTCTTTAAGATCTCAGCCTTGGTCATTCAGTGGAAAAAGATCAGAAAATTACTGTGAGCCCCTGTATCTGCCCACTTTGAGCTGAAAAAACATCTTGGCCAGGGGAAGAGAAGTCCTGCAGAGATAAAAACCCAAAGTGGATGACAGGTGGACTAGCACCGTACTTCCCTGTAGGCCCTCAAGAATTGCTGCCAGTTGTCATAAAGCTTGCCAATAATTCTTAGGAAGGGGAAATCTCAGAACCTCATTTCTTGATTGGCTCCTTTTACCCTTTCCTTGAACATGTCTCCGTATTGAAGATGTGCTGGCTGAAAAGATTGACTTTGGATTCTGTGGAAAGCCACTGCAGAAATTACTCTGGGTGATGCTGGAGGCTTTTGCATGGGAATATCCTTTTGTGCAAGTGACAGACAAATGCCTGGCAAGAAAAAGCCTTGATTTCACTGTTCCTGCTATTGCATTTGTATTGCACACCATCATTAATTATTTGCCATCTTGTACGAAGCCCTTGGGAGCCTGATTCTCGACTGCCTCACACCTCATGTAATCGTTTACATCGGTGCAAAGTGAGTGCAAAACACTCTCACACATCTGCAGAGAGGTCCAACTCCAGCGGCATTCCAGCAGACAGGGCAATGCAGGGTGAGCCTGGAAAGCATCAGAGGGTGCATATGCACTCTTGTTTGCACAAGACAAGCAGCATTGGTTCACCTTTAGCTTGATGCCACTGGCCAAGCAAGAGGACAGACAGACTCCTGACTGCCTCAGGGCAGTGCCCTAAAGCTTCTGGAATCTCACCACCAGCTGCACAAGGTGCTACGGACACTTTGCAATGTGGGTCTGTCACTGACAGCGGCATGTGGGACATGTACCCTGCTCGTGGTGCTTTGTGGGGTGACAGGGGTTCCTTTCTGCTGCAGCCCTGGGGAGCCGCTGGGATGTGCCAGATCCCCCTCCACGCCCAGGGTTCCTCCCAGCAGAGCAAGGCACACTTCATGAGCTGGATTTCTACACGCAAGGTGGGCGTTGCTAGCTGGGCTGTGGGAAAGGCCAGGTCCCGGGGCACCTGAAGGAGAAGATGGCCAGGGGTGATGCGGAAGGAGACCATGATGCATGGCCAATGTCACCCAGGAAAAAAAAGGTGTGGGAGCAGGACAAGGTGAGAGATACTGCAAACTAGAGGAGGTGACATTTCTGCAGAAAAACTGCTTTTGTTTCTTTCCCATTTCACAGGCAGCACGTCTATTAAATGTGGCTTTTGCTGCCAAAGGACTTGTCATATTACATTAGGTTTAGCAACTTCTGCTGTGGCAAAGTGTGCAGCGTCTCCCTTCACATAAAGAAAATATTTTCACAAGTCTGTTCAACCTGCTAACTGTGATTACAGACAGTTGGCCCCTGACATGACATTTATTGCTCCAGCGTCCAAGTAAGAGCCTCACAGCACTGCCCAGCCAGCTACCTGAAGAGCACATATGTGTGTGGAGATCTTAAACAAGTTTCTGCTAATGGCTTCATTTTGTACCCTTTTAGTAGGTCTTTAGGAGCTTGATAGAAAACATGGTACAGCAAAGTAGTAAAAATAAAAAGAGTATGTGCAAGCTCCCTCTTTTTACGCTCACCTTGAAATGTAGGATATGATACAATATATTATATACATTTGCTGCTGCGAGTGCTCTTTGCATGCATATTTCTACTCTGCTCAGCAATATTCATCATAACCGAGAATCACTGCAATTGTCTACCTTCACTTGAGAGACAATCTCACACGGAGTGAAAATAAAAGACAGTGAGAAACAACACCAAAACCAGAGACCTGTAACATGTGCTGACAACAAACACAAACAACAGGTTGACCTAGTTGGGTGTCTACGTCAAAGAGTCTAAGACATGACTGCCTAGAGGAAAGTTTGCTATGAAATGAAGGGAAAAAAAAAAAAAGAACCCCAAAAAAAACCCAAAGCAGAGCAAATGAGCAAAGCAGATACTTCCCTGTTCCCCACAGGATATGCTGATCATGGTCACAGCATCTACTGGAAACAACTGCCGAAAGACCAACTTCTCCATCTCTGCATCCAGTAACTGTGCAGGCATCTGCAAGACCTATCTATATATTTTCCTGGCATTTGGGAAGAAAGAAAGCATAATGAAGACTTTGCCAGTACAAGATCATATAATCTGGCAATCATTTGGTTATTAATGACTGGGCTTTTGGGGGGAGTGAGTTGTTTTAAATTGAGTTGGTTATTTTAAATATTTTGTATGAGTTTAAATCATTTAAAAATGCGTTAAATGGCCTGGCTTTTTGCCTTCACTTTCCTTTCCTGCACAAGACATTTGTAGGGCCTGGATTCTTACATGACTTGGCCTATTCTGTCTTACTTTTTGGCAGGTCACTTTGCTCTATTCTTCTCCAAACAGAAATTAAGCTCTGGCCAAGGGAGAAGCAGAGCAGAATGCAGCCTGCTACAACAGCTTGTAGTGAGTTGGAAAGAACTCTGTGTTATAGATGAGAGCTGATCAAATACCCTTCTCTTTTTTGTTGTTAATTTCACTGTCTTATTTTTAAACTTGCATGTGCATCTGCCAGCAGCACTGCATCTTGTTATAATATTCTTATTAAGCAGGTGGATGAATCGTGAGCAGACAGGATTTAGTTCCATTTTGGTTAAGGGTAGGCTCTTCAGTGATTAAGTTTCATCTACATCTTCTGCGGGACTGGGAATTCAACTGATTCTACAGCATCAGTCTGAACAGTCTCCCTCACAGTTTTGTTTTCTATCATGTCAGAAACTTATTTACAAAAAGACCATGTAAGATTCAATGCTAGGCACTCATAACTTCTTCTGCCAGCGTTGTACCTTGCTTGGCAATAAAATAACTCACGCTCAGAAAGGATAAGTAAGAGCTGTACAGCTCTATTCTGCTTTCCTCATTTGTACTCTTTTTCTGTTGTTGTTGGGTTTTTTTTTTTTTCAATCTTCCCTTTTATTCTCAACTCGTATTGATATCTGAAGTGGGCCTGGATAAGCAACAAGAGGTGGGTGTCAAAACTCGAGGATGGAGAGCTCACATTCCGAAACAAAACCATTTTTCCTCCTCCTTCTTTGCCCATGGTTCAGTTCAAAGAAATCATCTGAGACCAGCCTACTCTGATGCAGAGAACCTTTCCTGGAGATTTCTAATATACTACAGTAACAACCGTCTTTTTTCCCAAGACCCTCCATAAGTCCCCAGGGATTTTTCATGCTCCGGTCTTCGTTAAAATAGAAAGCTTATTTGGGGGGAATGACTAATCCCCTGCCTGAATGCGACATGCCATTTGGACACTTTGTGATCTGGTACACTAACTCTCTGATTTGTTTGGCCTTGTGAAAACCTTTTAAGCTAGGCTCTGGAAATTTACCCCTGAAGCCTCTTCTGGGGCTTGTGTTTTTTATTTTTCTCCCATTTCCTCAAATCTTTCCCTTGTTTCTAAAGAGTGCCATCGTCCGTTCCTGAGCCCTCAAATCCAATTACCAAACAATGTACAAATATATGGCTGAGCGTGGTCTATGGGAACAGCTGCAAAATTGCTAATATTAGGTCTAATTTAGCTACAATAAATTAGCAAGTGTGTGGAAGCAAAATGATGACAGCATAATTATAACAAAAGTCGATGTGTTGAAGTATATGGATGACAATACATACTAATTTTAGTGAAAAAACGCAGCAAATGAAATGCATGCAATGAACAGACGGGACTAATAGCTCAGACACATATACTTAATGTGACCAGTCAGTGTAAAAACAAAAAGATAGATGAAGCTGTTCAGAATCTAGTGCTAACAAGCAGTGTAGTCTGAAACCATTAACTGTCAGGGGTAATAACACTCAAAGTACTGAAGTGCAGTAAAACAGCAGCACTTTTCTCGGGATGATGTGCTGATGTACAAGCACACACCTGTGAAGAGGGTACTAAATCTATCCTCGCGTTTATTACTATGGAGGGAGGAAAAACAACACTAATAATGTAAAGTATAAACGAAAATAGCAGACAGCAGAGAGTGACATTTGCATGGTCCCAGTCAGCTTGTTAGCTGAAGTGGGTTTTAATTAGCTATTTTCCAGCAAGCAAACGAGCAAATTAGTGGCAGCCATAAACAAGCAGAGACAATCAGGCCCAAAGAAAAAAACAAAAAGATCGGACCTTTTTCTGTGTGTTTTCCTTTTGGAAATACAATGCCTTCATGCTTCAGCTAAATATTTCTATTAACCAAAAGAATGTGGTAAAGCAAAGACCTTGGCAACTGTGCAAGTTCCCGAAGGGGCTCAAAACACAATGTTAACAGTACAGTGGCGACACAAAGCCCTGCTCCGAAGAAACCCACATCGAAGGCTAAACCTTGGGCTTCCCGTGCAGAGCCTCAGGGGCTCCAGTGCACCTTGGCTCTGCTGAAGACTGCCCACCCATCCTCCGCTCTTGGGTCAACAGGGCCCCAGCACCATCCCTCACTCTTGCTCTGGATGCGCAGCATCAGGTGCTTCAAAAAGTGTGATTCAGGGCGTGGGTGCCACCTTCTCCTTTGCACCGCGAGAGGCACAAGATGGGTGTTGCCAAAGGGGTGCCTGAGGCTACCAGCTGCTCCTGCTGCCGAGGAAGAGGGATATAGCTCTGCAGGGGCTGCAGGAGACAGGCCACTGGGGTGAGCGTGAGGAGGGGAGAGAGGTGAGCAGCAGGGACAACCCCTGTTGCTAAGCTGTCTTGCTAAGAGAAGATGCTTATCAGTGCAGGATGCAGCCCTCGGCAGACAACATGGATTCAGGCAGTAATGAACAAACCCACTTTTGGTGTTTCTTTTATTGCCGTAGTATTACTGGCTGCATAATGAAATCTGCCCCGCTGCTACAGCGACAGGAACACGGGAGGAAGATCCTTCAGAGCCTGGTCAAGCAAGGCCCAAGGTTAAGTAATTCACTGTAGTACTTTTGCTACTAAACTGATTATATTAATAATCAGCCATAATGAAAAACATGGCAAGCTTATCCCTCGAGTCAGTCATGTTTACCCTCCTGTTCCCTCTGATTTTAAGAAATGCTGATGCGGCAAAGATGGGAAACCCAATGCAAAGGACAGATTGCATACTTGTATCTTATGCTGAACATGCCCAAATCCTTCAGGTATAAAACCTGACAGCTGAGAAGTCAGGTAGCAGTAAACAACTACTAGAGGTAGTTGCTAGGCAGGAGAGTTCAGTGGTTTGAGCACTAATCTAGACCTTGGGAAAGTTGGAGTTCATGTTTCACGCTGTCAGAAACTTCTACGGCCATAGGTGACCCAGTCGATCTGTCTGGGGATAAAAGTACTTCTGCCTCAGGAATTTGCTGCAAAATGCTCATTAAATATTGTGTAGGGCTCACATATTGTGGAGAAGGGGCTAATTAGTTGGAAGGAAGGGAAAACACCTAATAGAAATTAATCTTATTTATGCATCACGATTGGTACATGTGGCACTAGAGAAAGACATTGCAGCAGGCTTTCGGTTGGTATAAATTATCAGAGAGCTGCAGGAGAGACTCTCTTGCCTCCCTGTCCTTGTCTTGTGCCAAGGGTATTACAGTCTAATTAATACAGATAACATGAGTGCAGACGCCTACCTGTTGGGCGCCGTTGGAATATTAACACAAGGGGAGGGCTGGGGGAAGGCTCTTAAAGAAGGCTTATTTTATTTAGTTCATTTGTTTAGTAATGTTTTGATGGTCAGAAAACCCTGGCAATGAGTAGAGCCCAAGAGGCAATTAGCAATGGGGCAGAAAATGTAATGAGCCAAAAAATGAATTAACTTGAGCAGACTAGGCACAGACACAAGGGGCCAATGCTTTTCGCTAGTTTATAACCCCTGCCCCTCTGCTGAATTCAAAAAAGTAGGAGGAGGTGTGATTTAACATAGAAACAGCCTGCAGGATGTTTCCTACCACACCCAGGGTAGCTCTTCTCCACACAAAGCACCAGCTGATGTGGTGGCAGGCAAGCAGGCAGCCTGGGTCAGCTCTTGCCTAAAGCCAGCCTCTCTCTGTAAAGTTTCCTTCCATTACCACCACTGAGGAGGGCAGAACACTGAGAAAACCAGCACCCAGCAGGCTGCCACCATGCCCAGGAAGAGAGGGCAGCCAGGGGTACCCTGTCAGCACTGCCCTGCCAAGGCAGCAAGGCCAGTGGCAGCAAGGCCAGTGGCAGCAAGGCCAGTGGCAGCACGAGTGGGGCTTGTGGAGTACAGTGAGCCAAATTTTGCTCTCTTTGCCTCTTCTGAGTTTCTTTTGGTCCTTTATTTTTTTTCCTTTGACGGCTTTCAGGTTTTGCTATTAGCCAACATACATGCTTTGTAATAGAACTCATTCTACGTCATGGGCTGATATTGTTTTCAGCTTGTATGAAACCACAAGCACTTTCACCACGCTCAAACTGTTTACATGTTTTGCTTTTACAATGAACTTGTTTCCCTGTCTCTGACGGCAGTTTGCTAACATCACAGAGAAAAAAGCAGAGGCAATTGCTCTTGCAGGTACACACGGATGGTAACTATCCAGCTTCCACAGGGGGACACAGGAGGTAACCACCACCCAAATCGTCACGTTAGCCATCCTGCTAGCCATTAGAATCAAAGATAATGATTTGTAGTTTAGAGAGCTGCTTGACTGAATCGCAGAAAAACACAACTGCCCCCAAGTGTGTGCTAGGATGATTTTCAACGCATGCTGCAGTTCTGCAACGCTCGGTCTTACATGGCCCATAGGCTTTGTCCTGAGGGAGATTATTCCAGCAAAAACCCAAAGTTGTTATGTGGAGTTCAGGAAGGGAAACTTTGAGGAGGGAAAAAAAAAACGTTCACATCATTTTAATTCTCTTCTTGCATGGATAGTTCAATGCCAAATGAAAGGACAGGAAAGCCACAAAGCACACACACTTCAACACTGCTCCTTTCTTCCTGGGTCATGCCCAATGCTATTTCATCAGGGCTAGGGGACTTTGGGGGAAGCGGGAGCAGAAGGGAAAGAAGAAAGATGATCTTTAAAAGAACAGAACTGTTGAAAATTCAGAGCAAATGAGTCAATTCATAGCTTTATCAGCATATAGCAAGTGGAATAGCAAGATATTCCTCTTCAAAGAGGCAAGTCCCCAAACGGATAAAGGTTAAGATAAAGGGGCAGAATTTCTGCCTGGCTCCATGCAGCTCACAGCTACTCTGACATTGGCTGGATCTTTGGTCTTTTTCGGGTGAAGTATCACTGAGCAGAGGAAAGTCATGACCAGCTTCCCGAGCATCCCAATGGAAAAAAAAAAAAAAAAAAGCAAGGGGTCTAATCCAAATCCTTGACACTTTATATCAACAACTGTAAATCTTTGCCTCAGCTCCTGCCAGCCTCAGAAGTTAAATGGACAGCACTGTTCATTTCTTATGCCTACACTGCTCCATTGCTCTTAGTGAAGCTGCAGGTTGTAATTGAGAGCCTGGTAAGGATCCCTTTCCACTGAATGATGTTACAATCTTCTTTGCTGGAATTATTTTAGCCTTGTAATAGCTCTTTTTAAAGAAGAGTCTGATCTACTTTCCAAAATCTTCTGCAGAAAATAAGCAGCATTCATAACACAGGAATGAGGTTGAAATCCAAGGCCTTACCCAGTAATATCTCACTTGCCTCAGGACATGTCTTGATGATCCCTCTGTATGGTGGTGCTTCAGCAGCAGCAGAAGGAACAGTTTTTAGCAAGGATCCTGACATATCAGAGACAAGAAGCCTTCAGCAGCCCAGGGAGGTCAGGCAAGCAGGAGACAAAGAGCTCAAAGTTCAGCCCCCCCCGCCCCCCATCCAATCAGCCTGGAATATCTGGGTTACCCTTCACCTGGTACAGAAGCAGTACCAGCAAAACCTGTTGTCTTTGGCTTCTGTGCCCAAAACATCCCATACAGAGAATAAAGACTAAATGGGAAGGGTTGTTCTGCTCACAGCCACCCCCACTAAAGAGTTACTGCTCGTCTCTGGCGTCTTGCCTAAACACAGTGGTGAGACTCTTGGGTTTTCTTTACTGCAATAGAGAGACTGCACCAATGCCCACAGCAAAACTGAATTTCTTCTCTATTTTTCTATCCCTGTCTCTCTTACTCCTTCATTTGCAATCCTCTTCTCTCTAAAGTTAGCTCTGCCATCATTACTTGCACTGAGTGCATATTAGACTAGGCTCTCAGGAATTAATGAGAAGGCTTAGCAAAGGAAGATAATACAGGGATCAGGATAGCAGAACTGGGTGCTAAATAGCAGCTTCTTTATGACTAGATTTTGCAGGCGCAAATCTACCTTCAGTTCTCACCGATTTCACAAAGAGCGTCAGGAAATGAACTCTTGTGACATGACTTGTTTTCCACTGGGTTGCTGTAAGAGAACCCCTGATGGACACAAAGAAATGAAAGTCTAAGCAGGCCCATGCTAAAACCCACAGAGGTAAGGTCACACCATAGCTAGTGAGGGGGTACCTAGCTTTGCTAGGCCAGCATGGTCCAAAAGGTCCATTTTTTTAGTGTTTTGTGATTAGTTTCCCTTATGACAAGGCCAAAGATGTATTTCTGTAGAAACTGTGGCCAGTCTGACCGGTTAGAAAGGAAAGCACCTGTATTCCTGCTTTGACTGTAACCAGGAAGAGTTAATCCAGGCACACATTTTCATAGGACATAGACCAGACTGAACAAGTGTCTCTTCTTTCCCTTCCTGGTAGCTCCCCTTCTGAGAAATAGGGGAAAGAGCCAAACTTCTAACTACAAATGTTTCCCACCAGGTAATGGAGAGAAACTGAACATCTCATCCCATATCTTCTCCTCCTCTCTGCCTTTTTTCCTTCTTGAATGGAAAAAAAGGGTACTCATTTCAAGCATCTTACAGTAACGCGTGGAGGATGCCTCAGGCTGCTATTTTGCAAATGAACAACGAAGCTCAGATATGAACTGAGGATCAGACTGTAGTCATAATAAAACTACTGTCTGCACATGTGATTATTGGTAGCAGTGGGAACATGAGAAATTCATAGGCTGAGACACAATGAGCTCCCTTAAAGTCTGAGCGTTCTTCTGTAATTTAAATAGATTAGGGGTGCAAATCCCCCAGGATTTAATCTTACTAGTACATTTTCCTGGCACTTCATACTTTGCCAAAAAGTGCTTCCCAGAGGTGTCTTTTCCCCTCCCACTATTTCCATCCTTCTGCATTTGGTTCCAGCAGCAAGCAGGGAAAGAACGGGGCAAACCCAAAAACTGTCTTATTTTGAAACTCAGTGATCCTCTTCGGATCTGAAAGATTGGGCCAAGCTGTATGCTGGAGAAAATTATTGACATTCCTTGTAATTAACGAGTCCGGTCAGTTCACTTTTAATGCTTATTTCTATTTCTTTAAGCTTCTATCACAGAAAATATGCCTGTAGTTTTCTTCACATCCAGGTGTAGCAGTGATCTTCTCATAAAAGACATCTTACACCAAAGGGCAGATTGCTCCTTTTTTTTCCCCCCAAATACTAATACAGCTAAAAGAGTTTCTTGAAGAATAAATGGAGTATAGGCACAGAAGCACTTTTTTCTGCATTGCAAATACAGAAGACCAGATTCCAAACTGCTGAATATTATATAAATATGGCCTTTTACAGATTAAAATTAATGGAAATACATAGTCCTGTTGACTTCATTTGGCTTTAGATCAGCCAAATGGATCACTATACATATCCAAAGCAAAGAAGATTTTGACATAAGCACAAAGGCTAGACATAAGAACCAGAAATCTGGAATCTGGAAGACAAATAAGCCACCCATATAAAAATATTCGATGACTTTTCATGCTGCAAATATTTGCAGTGATGACTTCTCCCAAGATTTTCAGATGATCTATGTATTCCCTAGGTCTCATCTGCTTTTCTGCCATGACCTTAATTTTATTCAAATGCAGCACACAGAGAAGAAACATTGCCTTTGTCCTTAGTTTGATTATGCCATTATATAACAGACCAAAACCCATGAAAATGGGAAATGCAGAAGAAAATCCAGACCACAAAAAAGCATATGTGCAGGAATGATAAAAAAATCAATTGCTAAAATTACTTTCTTGGTATTAGCTTTTAGGCAGCAGTGGACAAACAGAAAAAAAGAAAGTCTCCTTCTAACTCTTATCTGAAGATAAGAATGCCTGAAGTATTTGGATTTGCAAAGCTATGTTGGCATCTTGTGAATTCAGGTTTGCACTGAGTCAGGCAAATCCATTTCTTCTAACATTGACATTTCCCCTCTCTCTGGTTAAGTGTAAGGGATGACAAAAAAACAACCCACTTAGGGAAAACAACAGTGGTGTTTCCTCACCAAGTCCCCTGCTGCAGCCTGGTCTTCATCATGGCTCTGCTGTAAATTTCCCCTGTAACTGCTGAGCACTCTCTCACCAGGCCACCAGCGACGACGCTCCCGGACCTATGCGCAGATCCAAACAGCACAAGCACCGCTGAAGAGCATTGCAGGTTGCTTCATCTGTCTCCTTTTTTTTTTTTTCCCTTACACATTCCTTGGCCTTCCTACGACATAGCAATGTGATAGAGAATGTGCATATCAGACAAAAATCTCAGAGTAAAGCAAGGCATAAAATTTTACAAAGACATTTTCCACTAAATTCATAATCTTCTGCTGTAGTAAACATTTCTACTATGCTGTGTTGATGGTGATGATTAATAGAAGACTTGACACAAAACAAACAAGATATAAGAATGGTACTCATTGTCCTTCTCTCAGCACATTTTCTTCTAAGCTCCTTCCAGATTAGAAAATAAATTGTTTTTCAGGACTTAGGTATTTCCAGTTGTGGAATCAAAAATGATATGAATCAAATTATTGAGATACAGGAATTTTCAAGCTATGACTAAAAGGCAAGAGAGAATTTCTTTCCTAACAGGAGAGTGTGAAAACACAGCCGCTTCCTTTGAAGGACAGTGTGAAAATTCAGACAGGCTTCCATGCTGCTCCAAATGAGTGCAAAATAAAGTAGGAACTCCAGATCTTCTTGGGAAGAGTATCGGAAAGAGCTGGAAAAAGAATCATACTTCTGGAGAAGGGAAAACTGGCTTTCTGAAGGGCTTTAAAGACAGAGATTGATTGACATCCCAAGGCAGTGCACCGGGACAAACATAATTTCCTGGATGTTAACAGTTATTAATGCCATTAATAGCACGGTAGTGGCAGATCGCATCTGACCACACCAGAGTAGCTGTGAGATAGAAGTGACGGGCTTTCAGAGTAAAACACTTCACTAATATTGTGTAAACTGGCACTAAGAGATGGCTGTAAAACAAAAAGCCTTAACTGCTGATGAAAGAGGGAACACCATCCAAACTGCACTCTCAAAACACCTGACCTTAGTGGGAGAGCTGCTGCATTTTTGCCTCCCAAAAACTCTGGTTCCTTTTGCACAAATTGCTTTAGTGTTCATGGGTCCTGTTCCTCCCTCCTCAAACGAGACACACAGGCACCAGATCTCTCAGAACACCTCTCCCAACACCTTTTAGGAAAGCTGTCGTATCAGAGGCCACTTTGCTTTTCAGTCCTGACTTCCCTCCCAGCACATACACAGAGGAAGGACAGGGACAAAACACTTCAGATTTCAAATCACTGACACAAACGTTCTTAACACAAAGATTCCCAGATTCCTTTGCTTTAAATCAATTATCCTTAGAAATTTCTGGTGGTGCCTTAATTCTGGAACATGCAAACTGCCATTCACAGAGTATCAAGGTTTGGGACCTAGTCGATCCTTCCCAATAAATATGACAAGGAAGCAGCTATAATACTTGTGTGATGCTTTCTCCGGTACTTTTTTTTTTTTTTTTTGTAATGAAAGAGAGAACCTGGGAGATAGCAGGAACCAAGGTTGATCTAACAGGCAAACACAATACATTTGTCCTGGTTTTCAAGTTATATTTACCATATGCATATTAGTGCTCCCTTTCCATTGGCAGAAGAGAGAAACTCTTGTCCCACCATGTTGTTACTGGTTTCAGCAGCATAAGCTGAGCTTTTCATTATAAGAAGAAATGATTCATGAATCCGTCTCATTTGTCTTTGGTTTGGATGGGAGCACCTCTCTTTCCCCAGCAGAAGAATAATGGTCACTACCTTTATTTTTCACCCTATCTATAATTGATTATCTCCTTGCTGGGAAAAAAAGGGATAGCGTCTCTTCTGCTAAACACGAAATGACCCATTGCTGGAAGGACTTAACCCAGGCATAAAATAACAATTGCTAGAATTTTCTTTATTGCCACTTCTTTCCTTTATCACTGCCTTTTCAGACAGAGGCCTCCTGAGAGTACCCTCATAGCTGGCACCTGAACATGAGACCTCTGGGTGCAAACATATGAGCCCTACCTGTTGCATTAATGTAGGATTCCTATCAGCTGTCACTTAGAGCAGCCCCGACGTGCTCCTCCAGGACTCCCTGCTCTAGGTTAGAGACTGCTGCAGCCCTGAACAGCAGGAGTCCATTCTTGCATATTTTATTGATCTCACTGTGCACTTAGGCAACATTTTTTTGTTTCATTTAACATTTATTTTACAATTGCTTTCACAACCTGGCACAAAGGTGGAGGTTTGCTCTCGTGTCCCCAAAGGAGAGTGCAATCTGACATGGTAGAGTGGATGTAGTGCTGAGGGCAGTGCAAACAGCCCCTCTGAATGCCAG